>JAMPIV010020743.1:0-310388 GCA_024509875.1 Oreohelix idahoensis
GTGTGGGGGGGGTGGTGGTGGTGTGGGTTTGGGTAGGGGTGAGGGGATGTTATGGTGTTAAAAGGTTATGGGGGGGGTTAGGGGAGGGGGAGAATGTGAGTTAAGTGGAATAAGGGTAGATGGGTGGTGGTGGAGGATAGTGTGATTTGTATAGGGGGTGTAGTGAAAAGTATGTGTTGATGGGAGTGGGGGGAGATGGTAGGGGGATGAGAAAGAGGGGTTATAGGTTAAGTGAGTTGAATTGAGTTAGGGGTTTGAGGTAGTTATTTGATAGGGGGGGGGGTGTAGAGATGGTTGGTAGGAGGAGAGAGGTGGGGAGTGATTTGTATGTTGGGGGGAAATGTTTAGTGGGAGATGAGAGTAGGGGGGGTGATTTTGATGAGGGAGTTTGGGAGGATTGAGTTGATTTTGGGATTAAAAGGATGGAGAGGGGGTTGTATGTTATAGGATTTTTATAGGATGATGGGAGATGTGAAAGGGTTTATGTGATTGAGTTTTTTTGAGGATATTGGGAATTTAAGTGTGATAGATTGAATGGGGATAGTATGAAGCATAGGTGATGTGTGTTGTATGATTGAGTTGGTGGTTTGAGTGGGAGTGGATTGGTGTTTGGATATTTATATTGCAGTGAATTTATTTGGTGGGTAATATATAGTGTGTAAAGGTTTTTATGCATGAGTAAAAGTAAGTTCTTCATTATTTCATTGGATTTTGTGTTAATTTAAACCTATTAAATTAAACCGTCTCAATAGTTCCAGTTGTAAATGTAATGATATACCTGCTATACTATTTCCAAAAAGATAATAGATGTTTAATGCTTAAATTAACTTTTAAAGTCGCGAAGGAATTTATAATTAATAAATTTAGTTAAGTCCTATATTTATAGATGTGTGATTTAACCACTAGAACTCGCGCAGTGTTTATTAAATACATAATTAAATACTCGAGTGTATTATAGGCTTTACGGGAAATTTATCGCGCGCTTAGAAGATTATTTGATTTTTAAAGTATGATTATGTTGTTATGGGTTTTCTATCTTTTTCTCTAGATTGATCACCTTTTGCAATCCCAGCAATAACGAAATCTTTCAGAGTTTCCATACTCGGTTCTTACACTTCCAGACAGTTTGATGAGACATTTTTTTAAAGTAAATCTTGTGGTGGTCCGGTGCGGCCTAGCTAACATAATTACATGAAAGAAAGCCTACCCAAGATCATTTGATTATTATCATCAAATTAAATTACAATCTGTAAGATAAACTGGAAAATGAACAGTGCCAGTAGCGATAGTTTATATACTGCTCTATTGTGAGAGATTACCGATTTACCTGACTGTGACTGAGCCTAGTTTTTCCTCACTGGATTAAAATCTTTACCGGTCAGTGGCTATCATCACACAGTGAAGGATTATACCATCACCTCATTTTTCACCCCTATGTCGAACTGTGTCAGTGCCATCCCATAGACTCGTTTCTTTATAATAAACACAAGAACTCTTAGAACTTCAAGTCCGGCGATAAGCGGGAATATTTGCTCTCAGTGAATCCTCGCATTATCTGGGGCGGGACATAGAAGTACTAGACAGTTTTACCTGTAAAGAGTTTAATTACTGTGTATATCATGCTAGGGATTGGATTGTCTGATGCTGAAATCGGTAAGTGTGTGGTGTATATGAGTGTGGATCCGCACAGTGTGCATGAACGACAGGAGATTTAATTTTTTTGCAACAAACCATTTGTTAACTTGCCTACCGGGTAATACGTTTTTCTGTATACCCGGCTTTGTTCCTTTAGTGGGATAATTAGTTAACTCTGTTTCACTCCCCCCCCCCCTTTTTTTTTCTTTGCTTAGTAAAGGGAAGACACCATTGGGATAACAGTATTTTTTGTCTACCACCATAACTAATATTGTAACACCTCTTTCAGAGTAATTAAATTCACTGTTGGGTTAACTTTCCTATGCTCCTGATAACTATCTATCTTGAGACTGGGTTTATCTTTATCTAATACAAGCGGGAAGGGCTTAGTCGATACCAATCTTCTTCACCCCCTCCCTACCTTGATATTTGCATTTTTCTGTACTTATGATAATTTTATGTAACACTGGATATTATTTTTGTGATTTGATCTTTTAGGTTAATAAACATCATAAACTTATATCGGACTGTGTTGGAATACCCAAAAGCCCAATAAATTCCCTATTTGTTTAATATAGCTGTATCCACGTCGTCTGAGTGTTTGAAGCAACAAATCGGTGTGAGCGCAGACGTGTGTCTGGAAAACTGGCAAATAATTGTTTGACCAGGAGAGTGGAAGAGAAGATTGAGAGAAACGATTTGTCGTAAATAAGTCTGTCTTTACTCTCCTCCAGCACTCTGTGGAGCATCATATTTAATCTATACATTTCTATCACTGAGTTTTCATCATCATTCTACACTCTAAACCGGACTAGACTAATTCTCTCAAAACAAATTTACGACAACGATATTTATGAACCGCAAAGTGGTGATACCTATTGAAATAATTAAATCAATGAAGGTCCAGTTTGGTAGCGCACTAAATGTCAATGACAAACAATGTCACGAGTATCTCGCATGCAGATGATTTAAGAAATCATCTTCAACAGTTATTCATATGCAAGCGTGATGGCCACATTATTGTAATAGTAGACACGCCTATGCCTAATCAATTCACAGAATCTCTGACTGAAGTGGTAAAATTTCTTTTCTCGATACACAATAATTAGTATGCCGACAAAGATCAAAGGATTTCATTCGTTTATGGGAACTAGACAAGATGTACAGATATAAAGTATATATCTGTTTGGTCTAACCCAATATAACATCGTATGCAAAAAATGGCATTAATACGTTGGACGGTTAATCAGATAATTACATTTGTTTGAGGGCAAAGCTAGTGAAACGGGCTATAGACAGTTTGACACACTGGTATGGAATGAAGTCAACAACATAATTAATAAAAAGTACAACCAATACCCATTAGCTCCTCGAGGAGCATGGACCTTCAACAAACACATGCCACGCCCTCCTGTCGCCTGCCATCAGTTCAAAGTCTTTTTATGTCGTCCTCATCATTTTCATTTTTGTCCCCAGTTCTCTTCTCCATGTATTCTTTGGCCTACCTCGACTTCTCCATGTATTCTTTGGCCTACCTCGACTTCTCCATGTATTCTTTGGCCTACCTCGACTTCTCCTGCCGTAGGTATTCAAGAACCAAGGACTGCCTAGCACGCTATCAACAAGTTTCCTCAATGTATGTCCAATCCACCGCCCGCGTATAAACAGTACAGGAAGCAGGAAGTTGTTGATGGAGAACGTGATCACCTACGCCAACGAGTAGTTGAAGATAAAGACGAGAACTTTTTTGTTCTTCTCTATGTTTTAAAGCCATGGAGCAAGACTGTAGCAGGTTTAAGCGGACCATTCGTGTTTTAAAACAAAGAGTAATGAAGGAACAATAATATTTTTATTGTTCTACGCTTATCTGTTAAATCCGTAAATATACTTCAATTTTAAATTTAAACCTAGCGTTTCCACCACGTGAGGCTAAAACAACCTAGGAACTGTATAGGTTCTATTTATTTTACATCGGTGATCACCACGCATGAACCTTACTCCAACCAACTGAAGACATGGATAATTTATTGTATCCAGTACAAATTTAACACCGACTCTAGCGACTCCTGGGAAATTTGCAGTCAGCAACTACGAAGAGTCTGGGGCTGGATTTGGCAAAATTAAATTTGACACTAAATATATATATTACTTATTAGTGTATTTCCTTGGAATGCCTGCGACAACTACTGGAGTAAGTGCATCTGAAAGTGGCCACTGCGTGTATGTGAATTGAATGAACAGAGAAAGAAAATGTTTAAATCAGCATGCAGTGGAAGCAGAGTGCTTCTAGTGTCATCAGCATAACTGTTCTTCTCGTTTCCCTTAGAGCAAGAAGCCACACCTGCAGCTGATCCCCTCTCATGGAGCCTGCACTATTCAATCATAGTGGTTGTTTCTGTAGCATCATGAGGCTGCACATTTCCATGTTAGTCGCCATGTACGACATGCTTGAGAGGGTAGTTTTTTTCAGATCTTACTTTGTCTAACCAGAGATCCCTGGCAACTACAATGGACGGGGTTGGTAAGGTTAGCATCAAATAATTTGATTGTTCACTGACCTTTGAATTTCACTTCTTCAATTCTTACCTTGATAGATTGAGGGTATCGATGTCTGATTCCATCTCGCCGTCAACACTTTTGCCAAATCTCAGAAAAGGATCATTTTTGCCAAATCTCAAGAAAGGATCGCTTTTGCCAAATCTCAAATATGGGTCATTCCGGCCGAATCTCAAATAAGGGTCATTTCGACCGAACCTCAAATAAGGGTCATTCCTGCCGAATCTTAGGAATGGGTCCTCTCGGCCGAACCTTAGAAAGGGATCTTGTCGACCAAACCTTAGGAAGGGATCTTGTTTGCCGAATCTCAGAAAGGGGTCGTTCCTTTTGCCGAACCTCAGAAAGGGATCATTTCTCCCAAACCTTATGTAACCGTTATTGGCCTCCCGTCCAAACCGTAAATATTCATTGTTGCTATTGTCGCCTGCGGAAAAAAGTAAAAACACTATATAAATATAAGAAATGTACCATCAAAGATATAATTATACCACAAACAAAAGTATAAATAGTAAAACGTTACAAATAATCTGAATGCTTAAAATTAGATAGCTTGCATTTGCCATAATGTATTCGATGTGAATATATCACCACATAGATACGCGCATGGATAATTACTGCAGGATAATACTAACACAAATAATCATTTATATATATTGATAATTTAGTTATTTGATACTTATGTCTGTTTATACTTGTGTAGTAATTATACTGTTTGTGTTGTTATTTTGGAGCTGGCAGTTATTACTATTAAGTTTGTTAAGCTGATGGTATAAAATGCGTTCTGCACTATTTAAGCTCTGGTCTCTAACTTCTAAATGTTTCTGACAAACACAAGGAACGTAAAAGAATAAATGCAATGCCATGAAATCAGTGGTGTGTGAACAGATGCTCAACTTTAGATATAGCGAAACACTGACGCCTGCAGAAATTGCTGAACAGTAAATATACATGTAATATCGTTACGACATCTTGGATATTTCTTTTTCTAATAACTGCCAAGGTATTTAGATCACAGCTTCAGATATTTCATCCTTATTCAGCTACTTACTTACTTACTTAGTCGTTCTTCTTCTATCATGGGGTATAGCGGTTTTCTAGAGAGAGCGTCGTACTATCCTTTCGGCTTTTTTTTCCTCCAGACTTGGTTCCAGTCTAGTTCTAGGTCCTTCAGAGATTATCCAATGTTGTCCTCCCAGTGAACTCCTTTTGTCAGTTATTAGAATTTGTAACTTTAGAAGGTATGTCTTTTAAACTTTAACACAGTTGCTAAATTTGGATTGTTTTTTTCTTTTATTGGCCATGAGAGCGTTCGATTGGCAGAGCGGTTGGAAAGCTTGCCTTTCCTGGCAAAGTTAACCAAAGATGGAAACAATGAAACGTCGAGCTCCAGTCTTCCCAGTTGTAAATTGGTAAATGACTCTGCTCTTCAGTTAGGGGAGGCGAAGGCAGCGAGGACGGGAACTGAGCAACTCGCCTCATGCAGCACGAAATCTTAAACACTTCAACCCCCCCTCCACTCTTACGGCTGTATCTGCTATGGCAATGCTGTGTACCTTTTTTAACATTAACGATTTGAGATGTAAAACAAAAAATTCCCTTACATTTAATTGTTAGCAACTGATGAAGAACGTAAAAATATGAAGTTAGTTTAAATATTCTAAATAACTTTCTAGCCATTTCCTATCCTTGTCATGTTACCATTTCATCGACAATTTTAAGTTATGATCACGTTTTCAATTCTTCGTGGATCTTAACGTGCTATTTTTGTAACATGCACATTTGAAAACCCCCCACTCTTGACACTGACATGAAACATTTAAAAACTCCACAATCTTGACAGTGACGTGGACATTTGAAAAGTTCATAATCTAAGACACTGACGTGGACATTTAAAAACTTTATAAACTTGACACTAACGCGAACATGTTAAAACTTCATAATCGACACTAACGTGGACATGTGAAAACTTCATAATCTTGACACTAATGTGGACATGTGAAAACTTCATAATCGTGACACTGACATGGACATGTGAAAACTTCATAATCTTGACACCGACATGGACATGTGAAAACTTCATAATTTTGACACTGACATGGACATTTGAAAACATGATAATCTTGACACTGACGTAAACATGTGAAAACTTTATAATCTTGACACTAACGTGGACATGTGAAAACTTCATAATCTTGACACTGACGTGGACATGTGCAAACTTTATAATCTTGACACTGACATGGACATGTGAAAACTTCATAATCTTGACACTGTCATGGACATGTGAAAACATGATAATCTTGACACTGTCATGGACATGTGAAAACTTCATAATCTTGACACTGACATGGACATTTGAAAACATGATAATCTTGACATTGCACTCATTCCCTGACAATTCTAACATTTCAACAAGAACGAGTTACGCACAGTTAATCTCCGTGAAGCGACAGGTGGCCCAGCAGCAATGCAGCACCTCAAGACAGCTGATGTCTTCACAAGCACTTACCAGCGCAGCGCGGCTTGCACTTAGCGTTCGCCAGCTGTTGCACATATATTGCCAAAGCAGAATCACAATGTCTTTACTTGCAAGCGTTGACCTTAAGTTGCTGAAACAATTATCTGCACACTTCTGAGAGCACGAAAGCCGCCCGTCAGTTGGTCACATTTGTATAGCATCAGACAAAAATATTAACATGGAACCGTAGATAGACGGACAGACAGACCAACAGGTATACAGATACCAGATAGACAAAAAGACAGAAAAGACATACAGTTCGATGAACAAATAAAGAGAAAAGACAGACTAAAAAAACATATAAATTGACAAACATACATATAGGCAGATTGATAGATATATCGACAACAAACTGACAGAGACTGACATACAGACAGAGAGGAGAGACAGACAAGCAGATAGTTAGACAGACAGACAGAAACCGACAGAAACGACGGAGAAGACAGAGAATATAGATGAACAGACAGGCAGATATGCACATATAATAGGTAAATAGACAGACAGACAAACAAGGCAGACAAAAGAGATACAGGACATATATATATATATATATATATATATATATATATATATATATATATATATTGACAACAGGCAGACAAAAGAGACACAGAGGAATACGGATCGATAGATATATACCGACAACAGGCAGACAAAGAAACCCAAAGACAGAAAGAGAAGACAGACAATATATTCAGAGAATGTACACAAACAGGTGGATAGCTTGATAGACAGACAGACTGACAGACAGACAGACAGACAGACAGATAGATAGATAGATAGATAGATAGATAGATAGATAGATAGATAGATAGATAGATAGATAGATAGACAGACAGACAGACAGACAGACAGACAGACAGATAGATAGATAGATAGATAGATAGATAGATAGATAGATAGATAGATAGATAGATAGATAGATAGATAGATAGATAGATAGATAGATAGATAGATAGATAGGTAGGTAGGTAGGTAGGTAGGTAGGTAGGTAGGTAGGTAGGTAGGTAGGTAGGTAGGTAGATAGATAGATAGATAGATAGATAGATAGATAGATAGATAGATAGATAGATAGATAGATAGATAGATAGATAGGTAGGTAGGTAGGTAGGTAGGTAAGTAGATAGATAGATAGATAGATAGATAGATAGATAGATAGATAGATAGATAGATAGATAGATAGATAGATAGATAGATAGATAGATAGATAGATAGATAGATAGATAGATAGATAGATAGATAGATAGATAGATAGATAGATGGTTGAATGGATGGGGGAATGATTAGAAGGGCGGAAGGATGGTGGGATAGACCGACAGACCAACAGACAGATAACTGGGTAGATGAATTCGTTTTTTGCAACCACCTTTTATACAGTCATATCTACTGAAGAAAAAAAAAACATTAACATTTCGTTACAAAACTATGTATTGAGTCTGCTTGTGGGAATTATATACAGAAAGTAATTTACACTAGTAGAGATCTAAATATACTTGCAATTCAATACATATATTTAGCGTAAAACCTCCTATTTAAATACGGAATTTTGTAAACAGATTTAAAACGTCGGAAAATTGCCATCAAACCTATTCAACCCCTTGTAAAAAGTTATCTTATCCAATCGTGAGTTACTTTTATCTCATCTTTTCCTACTAAAGTTGCAATTTTTTTTAGTGAGGAACTTTTCAGGATGGAAACTAAATTGCGCTCCTGTTAAAACACCTCGCTGCGTGTTCCCAACCTTAATTATTGCGGATGTTTGGTTTTGGACACAATTTCGTGCATTTTTCTCATTTGTAATTCGAGTGAATGTGAATAAGTATCTTGTATATTATAAATGGAATTCTTTATATTTGAATTGAACCTGGCCGATTTAGTCGCTCAAGTCGATACTCTCTTAAATAATGATTCGGCGACGGAGTAATAGAAAGTTTATTTTTAATTTTTTTTTTAACACGTACAAAGGGAAGATTTTTTAAACAATCCATACATTTACAAAACATGTTGTGATAAAGCAGCTGTTAGTTAATTAGTTCAATGTTCGTCCACCGGCTTTTTTCACTTCTCTCCATGCCATTACAATGCCTTCAGATAAATTAGGAGAATTAGTGACGTGATGAGGACATGCAACAAGAACAATCACAAAATAACTATTTCCAGCTATGTTTTGGCGAGTGACTTACTCGTATGTAAAGACAGGTTAAGAGTTATAAATATACATTGCAACAGAAGCCTGCCGTTGTGACTTGTTCATTTTTTTTTTCCTTAACCAGCGGCACTTGGGCTTTCAGCCCTTCGGCCCAATGACATGTCATTGCGAGGCTGGGGAACCTGAGGACTTTCCTTCCAACCAGAGGGTTTATCTCAGGAGCCGTTCAGGTTATTCAGTCAAAATCCCGGTCGATGACACTCTTTCAAATGCGCGCACCCGTGCTTGAATCTTGAAAACCTGGTCGCCAGCGCAACGTTGTAACCAATATACCAGCGCGGCTCCCATGACTTGTTCATAGGCAGTCAGTCATACAGTACGAAAGTTTCAACGGGAATGGTTTTCCACGATGGAATGGTAGATTGACCGTACGTACGCTTTCAGTGAACTGCAAATTTAGAAAAGCCTGTAACAATCTATAGCTTCATTGTGGTGCAATTTTAAACAGACGCCTGATTGAAAGACAGCAGAACCTGTATTATTATTATTTTCATAAATACAACATCTGAACTTATTTGCAAATGAGAAAATAATTTAACACAGATTGACCTGGCAAATCTTATTTTATTTTGGTTTCTATATTTCGATCGTGTTATTTCTATGTTTATAAAAATCATTTTTAGAAAATCAATAACTGAAAGTCGTATTTTAAACCCATTTTGACTAATCATTATTAAGATAGTTTACGAGGTGAAAAGATACGTTACAATACATCGATATGTTTTTTTTTTCTACGTTAAGCTAAATCATATGATAACTCAGATATATAGAGGCTGAGTTTTGTCGTAAAGTATTTCTGTAATGGAACATCTGGAACGTAATTGAAATCAGAATTGTTGTTCTATGTGTTCTGTTTGTGTATTCTTGAGCAAGACGTCAGCTAAAACTGGCAGGTTAAATGATAAAGCATGCACAATCTACGAGATCTTGTAAGACCAAATGAAGGGTTCCTAAATTTTAAAATACCAAAACAAAAAAAGGTCTAATTTTAACGGATGATTTTAAGCTGGTTAAGGTTTCTTTGCTTGCATGTGTGAGTGTGTGTTTTTTTCCCAATAGATTGATAACTTGAGAACATGTTATTTCTTAGAACTTTTAGATATCATTTGACCGGATACACTTTTAGGTTATGGGTAGGAAAAGTAGAATGTTTTGAGGATATTATGAAAGTGGAAATTCCTAGAACTACCAAAAAACACAATTAGTAAGGAGATAATTAAATTGCGTTTTGAATTATGTTATCATTTATTTATGAAAATAATTAGAAGACGTTGAATATTATGTTCACCGATTTTTCAAGATAACTGATGACTGAATTATACTTGCAGCCTTTCTGAGTGTACGAGTAGCAGAGTGGTTGCTTCTCGATGCAAAGGGGCGGCTTAGAAACCAGGTCGAGCCACTCCTGTCGACCCAGCTATTAAAATGAGTAACTGACTGCACTTGTTTGAGGAAGAAACGGCAGTAATGAAAGGAACTGGTCATCTCAACTCATAAAGCTAAGACCTAGCATAGAAGATGTTGCAAACATGTCATTCTTCTACTACGGGACTACTCTAAATTGAATTTCTATGATTGTCTGTTCTGTTTATAGCCGCTGCAATAATTTGCATTGTACACATTTGGTTAAATGTCAACGTGTCTTTTGTTTGTTGAAACACATTGCACTATAAAAACGTGATGTACTGCAACGCCGACCTTTCGACAGTGCGAGCTGTGCAAATGCACCAAGGTAGCCGTCTTGGGAGCGGAAAGGGGGGGCCGAAATTAATTTTTTTAAATTACAATTTTGAAAGAAAAAGAAAGACCTTGAAGGGATTGCACGAGACTATGAAATTTCGCGTGAATTTATTGGGGTCCTAAGCTTCACAGTGAGCCGAAAGGTAATTATGACGATGATGATAGTTAATATGGCCCTATTCTCATCTTCTAAAGTTACAGACCCTTAATCAACTAACATGGAACACGTTGAAAAGTAAGTGAGACAAAAAAAAAACACCTGGCGGAGAACTGGGGAGGCAGAGATGCTAAGCATAAACCAGAGCAGGGGCACGACACGAAGGATGGCTGCAGTCCGAGAACGTTTGTTGCCACCAGGCGTGATGGCCACTTATTGTTTTGTCAATCAGCGGCCAAGGACCAAAGAAGAGATTTGGAACACGTAGATAAAGAAGAGAACAATGACAAAATAATATAATGAAAATGTACATGTAGGATGGAGGATTAAAGGATGTGTTTTGACGACAGCAAAAGACGAATATTATAAAATAAAGTTGTGGACACCACGCCTTGCTAAATGCATGTACTGGTTTTTTTATATTTATTAAGCGTAGATCCCGTAATGCCTATAACAACAGAAAAGCACTGCCGGAACTAGGTCCACAATTGATGAAACTGTTAAAACCTTAAGACTCTCATGACACAAGGAAACAAATATAACTTTTTTTTTTTGGTTCAAAATTAACAATATCTTAAACGATATCAGCAATGTAGAAAAACTTTGGAATAAATAAAGTTAATATAGGCTAGACGATGCCCACACTAGGAGCAGCAATGCGTCAACAATGAGAACTGATGAAGATTATGGACTGCAAGAAATCTAAACAAAACATTGAGGTATGTAGAAACTACATGTTGACGGATAGAGAATATAAAGTCATTGTTGTTTATAGTCTTGAGTAGATGGCGTTTATATTCTTGTTTTTCTGTAGCTGAGTGAAAAGGCCCTTGAGTATAACAGTGAGATCCATCTTTGTTTCATAGATCTGGAAAAGGCGTTTGACAGGGTCCCCTGGAGCAAACTTTGGGACTGTTTGGCAAGGAAGAATATTCCAGCACCTCTGATTCATGCTATACAGAGCTTCTACAAGTCTTGCAGAAATTATGTGAGGACAGCAAACCATAAGTCAGAAGAGTTCAGGACCAGCACTGGTGTAAGACAAGGTGATATCCTATCACCTTACCTCTTCATACTCCTTATGGACGATGTCATCAAGGCATGTAAGGAGAGAACAAGAAAGTATTCAGTGGGGTACTGGAAGATGAGACAGGGCTATATTTCGGAGCTGGCATTTGCTGATGATGTTGCCCTGATTGCTAAATCAGAGGCACATCTCCAATCCAACCTGCAAGTCTGGAAGGAAGAGCTGGAGAAGAGAGGGATGGTCATAAGCAACTCTAAAACAAAATCCATGGTGATATCACGAGAAGAAAGAAAACATCAGATTAAGTTGGGAGAACAGGTCCTGGAACAGGTCGACCACTTTAAATATCTCGGAGCTATTATAGACCGAAAGGGAGGCATCAAAGAAGAGTTGGCCACTCGAAAAGCAGCGGCTGGGAGACATTTTTCAGGCCATAAATCGTGGATTCCTCAGCAAGAAAGAGGTTGGTAAGAAAACGAAGATGGCTGTATACCGCTCCACCTATGTCCCAGTCTTGACATATGGATGCGAGTCGTGGGCAATGACTACAACCCACAAAAGCCAGATCCAAACCTCAGAAATTAGGTATCTGAGGAAAGTGCTTGAAGTAACAAGAAGAGACATGGTCCGCAACCAGACGATCCGTCAAGGCCTAAAATCCCATCCGCTGCAGACCCAAATAGAACAGTCCCAACTAAGATGGTTTGGCCATGTCTGCAGAATGGGAGAAGATCGGCTACCACGGCAAGCATGGGAAACAAAGAGCCAGGGATCCAGACCTCCAGGACGACCCAGAGTCCGCTGGGAGGACAACATTAGACAATCTTTGAAGGACCGAGGACTAGAATGGAACCAGGCCAGGAAGAAGACAGCTGATGGAATGGTCTGGCGCTCTCTCTTCCAAACCTCTACACCTCACGGTAGAAGGGGAACGACTAAGTAAGTAAGTAAGTAAGTTTTTCTGTAGTCCTGAGTAAATGGGATGATTTTCATGCTGGTAATTAAAAACTGGCTTTCGTTAAAAAAAAAAATGAGAAGCTAAGAATAACAAAAATTAATGAACAGAGTTGATTAAAAAAAACTGCAAATGTATGTACTTATAAAGACACGAAACAAAGATGTCTTAGTCAAACATTTATAACACATAAGGAGGGGAAACCCGAGGCCTGTAAACAGCAAATAAATATTAGACAAACATAAAGGTATGTTTTCAAGCACTCGTAAGAAATAAAGAAGTAGAAAACTAGACAACAGAAAAACAACAGACGTGAGTGGCTTACCCAGGACTCGAACCCAGGATTCTTACGAGTGCCTGAAAACATACCTTTATGTTTGTCTAATATTTATTTAATGTCTTAGTCAACATTTATATGGACGAGTTGGAGCATAAAATAAAAACAAGGAACATAAGAAGATATGGAACAAATTACCGGATGTATAATTATCACAAAGTTTTATATAATTATCAAATTTTAACCAAAGCAAGCGTAAAATAAAGCGCTTCTCTTGATTTATTTTTAAAGTCAGGACTCACAGAGTTGTGTATTGTTAAATATATTTGCAAGTGTTATGTTCATCCATTGGTATAGAATGTTCCTAGACGTAATGGCCAAGAGCCAATGGTATGGCTGCGTTAACTTTTTGTCACAATTTGAGAGACGCGTTAACAAGATAGAAACTAGTTATGGTGAGAAAAAATATGGCAGATGCAGACTCTAAAGCACAGAAGGGCATGCAGCGCTTAATTGTGCATAAGAAACGCTTAAGCAAGCTTTATGATGCCGCTGAGGCTTCGCTGTTGCTACTAGACCTGATGGCGGAGGACCTCCTTGATCTTTTCCCGAAGCGCATAAACCGTTTGTCTTCACTGTCTTTGTCAAACTTCTCGGATACATCATCATCATCTTCCTCATCTCCGCGTCCGAACCTCATAAAACGTTTTCCAAACCTCATAAACCTCTTGTCGACATCTCCATCATCGTATCCACTTTTACCGAACCTCATGAACCGTTTTTCGTCATTTTCATCTTCATCGTTTCCTCTCCCAAACCTCATAAATCTTTTTCCGAACCTCATGAACCTCTTTTCAAAGTCTTGGTCGTTCCCTAAACTCTTTCCAAACCTCATGAATCTTTTATCGTATTCAGCATCTTCGTTATCTCCTCGACCAAACCTCATAAAACGTTTTCCGAACCTCATAAACCTCTTATCTAGGTCTTTGTCTTCGTTTAAAACTTCGTCATGAGGGAGAATATTTGTGACGGCATTTCCTGTCTCCCTTTTCTGTAGATCCTTTGCTGTGAGGCTGTTTTTAACATCTAGTGATTTGTCATTTGCTTCAGCTGACCGCACCGTTCGGTGAAGCAAATTTGAATGGGTGTCAATGTTCTCAGACCTCCGCTTTCTATACAATAACTCGTCCGGATGGAAAAAAACGGTTCGGGTGTACTCATCGCTATCCGGTTGGTGTGATCGGCCAAACCGGAGAAATCGTTTATCCTGGTAGGGTGGATATGCTCGGCCTATTCGGTAAAACTGCCGGTTGTGTCTAGAAAAGACATTGTCATCCACAACTGGGGTTATTGGATACCCGGGCCAGTGAATAAGCCGGTTTTTTGTGGATAAGGAATCGTCTTCGTTGTCCCAAAGTGGTGAAAAAGCTCTTCCGAAGCGATAAAACTGCCGGCTGTGTCTGAAGAATCCATCGTCATCTTCGTCGTCCAAAGTTCGAGGCCCGTTGTTCTCTATAAAAGAAAATAAATGACAAAAAAAATTGTGTTAAATTGTGAAAATAGATGACAAGTCATAAGAGAAATTAAAGAAACTGCGCCACTTGGTAATAAATATAAATATTATCAAACAGCAAATCAACATCTGATTAAAGCTGAAGTCTCATCAACGCAAAATACAAGCGTGCAGAGAATGACATCTAGCACCATATGATGATTTATTCATTAGTTTGTATTATTGTATCATTATTTAGCTGTGTGAATGTCACCGCTGATGAAAATGTGTTGTTAATACTTGAACTCTTGAGGGCAGACTGACTTTGGTCACAGTTCTCAATTTGGCACATTCCTGTTTATTTTTATTTTGCCTGAACTAAACATTGAACCCCGCTACAATCCGTCAACACACACCCGTACCCCCTGGAACTTTACCTATGCAACCACCTATGAAAGTCTGTAGGCCCCCCCCCCCCCCGCCCCCCCATAAGCTGTTGAAGCTGTTGTTCCTGTTGCTCTCCACATCCCCCAGAGCCATAAAATAGGACCGACCCGACATTTTTAGTTGAGTTCATTTGAATGTAGTTTTTTTTTCTTTTTAACTTGAACCCCCCCTGTCTTTAATCTTCTGTTATCGTTCTTTTGTCCCTGGACTAGAGACTCTGTGGACGTAACGTAAGCAATTCTCTTTGCACTTTTGCTCTAGTAATTGGTAATTACCTGTTTTTGAACTACCCTCCCCCCACCACTCATTTATTCGGCGATTTGCTATGTCGTCGATTTTGCGGGCAGTAACTATCTTCTTCTTCAAGTACCATGCCTGGTGACGTAGGCGATCATGTATCTCCACAACTTCCTGTCTACAATGCTAAAGATAAATTCTGTTGGTGTCTGCTTTCCTTGTCAAGATGTCAATCTGTTCAGTATCTTCTATCTTTATCGTCCTCTATCTCTTGTTCTTCTATATTTATCGTCCTCTATCTCTTGTTCTTCTATCTTTATCGTCCTCTATCTCTTGTTCTTCTATCTTTATCGCCCTCTATCTCTTATTCTTCTATCTTTATCGTCCTCTATCTCTTGTTCTTCTATCTTTATCGTCCTCTATCTTGTTGCGTGATAAATTCTCGCAACATCGTTTTATTTCAATATCTGTTTTATAACGCAAGGGCAACAACTGCTTGAAATCTATAGTCACTTTTCTCGGTGCACGTTAGTATCGAATGCAGTAACTTTTGCTGTGGTCATTTTTTGGAACTCGACTTGTCTTGTTGTTTGGTCGATCGGTTTCCGCCCACCACTAGTGGGGGTGAGCGATTTGGAATGGCGAAAGAGATGCCTCGTTGAAGAGGGGATCTCCGCTTTTTTTTGTTCTGTCAGGGATGTGTAGTCCTCTTATGGATATTTCGTTTAGTCGAGATAATACCTCTAGTGTTTTCCCACATGTCGGGAGGCGTGATATTTCTGTGTATTTCATGAAAGCAAGGTAAATTGACTTTTTCATTAACTCTATCGATTTTGGGTCGTGAGCGATTTCGATTCATAGCCTGTCTCCGAAAGTCGTCGTCACGAGATGTTCTTTCCCAGCTCACATGTCGCTGCATTGTACTGCATCGGTTGATGCAGTTACCAAGGACCATTACTTGCTACTTTGTTAAATGAACTAGGTTTAGAAAACCTTTATTATCTAGAGGATATTCTTGAGGACATTATTTATACTTCGGCAGACGTGTCTGTCTTGCTGAAGTCAAACTAAGGAGAGTGAACTGATCTCATACATCTGGTTATCTCCTGGCTGTTATAGAAAAGGATGGAGTTGTTCACCTGACTACATTTACAGCACTTTGAAATATAACATGCATCTGACTCATCATTGTAATGCTGTCTACCGTTTATTGCTGTATTGAATGTTGCTGTGATAATGACTGTTTGATGTGCCTACACATTTGCGTAACCATTTTGTCACTGTGGCGTCCACAATAAATAATGAAGAAAAACGTCAACGGCTGTTTCAAGACTCATTGACTTTATACGTCGTGAGTTTACTGACGTCCTATGTGGATTGCCCTGTTATTGTTGCATGAACATTGTTTTGACTGAACACATCTACACACTACACAAAACCAGACATGCGGATGCCATCCATCATCATATGGCATCACGCATCATTTGGTGGCCATAAGCTGGTTTGATTCTGGTACTAGCAAACACGGGGTCCCTTACCCACTTCATTTTCAACAAGAATTCATCAGCATCCTTCAAGAAAATAACATTCTTCAATACAGTCAACATCTTCAAAATTTTCAAAGTACTCGGCGTTGCCCGGTAAAAGTCAAAATTTCAACTTTTGACGGAAACAAGAATTTGACAGTACCCGGCGTTGTTACATGTTGCCGGATAACTCGGACTGCTGTTATCTTTTACGCAAGTCAAGCAAGTTGCTGCTGTCAAGGTTCCAGTGCTGTCGTTTTTTGAGAAGGTCAAGTGCCGGTTGAAACGGGTTGTTTTCTGAAGAAGGCCAAGTACCGATTTCCATCAACTTACTTTTGGATTAGAAGGTCAAGTGCCGAAACAACTCAACACACAGTATTTCAGAAGCTCTTGTACCATCGTGTTAGCAGTGGAAGCAGTTCAGATGTGCCATCATCGTTGGAGCTTCGCTCTTTAGGACGTTGATTGACATCCGTTTTTCTGCTGTTCTACGATTGGAAGCCTTTAAGTTAAGTGGCCTGTTTGTATGTAAACTGTGCCCTTATACTTCTGCTGAGTCTTCTGTGTATCATCTCATTCTATATGTTATATGTCTATATGTTATTTGTATATTTATATGTTTATATTTCAGCGGGTTCTCGGTTGGGTGGTGTCTCCGTTAGATTATGCCACGTAATAGAGGTCGTCTATTGTGAGCGTTTTCTGTAGGGTTTGCAAATTTCCGATACTGGAATTTGCTAAGCGACTTCTGTTGCTATTTATGTTAGCTGTGATGACATGTTTTAATATTGTTTTTCGTTATTATTTCACATTCTTTAGTTTTGTTGTGATTTGTTTGTATTTGTTAGCCTACTCTTGTCTATAATTTAGTTTCATACAACATTTTTGTTTATACACTGTGGTGTCATGTATTTTGTTTAATTCTATCGCAGATATCGTCACATTTTTTGTGATATTTCATTAATTTCTGCTTTATTTTTAGTTGATTTCTGCGAAAGTTTTTGTATTGTTGCTGATCTTTGTTATTGTTTACATTGTTATTGTTTACATTGTTTGTATTGTTTACATTTTCAATGTTTACATTCTGCATGTGTTTACATAGTCATTGTTTACAGTTATAGTAATTAGTTAATGGGCTATGCTAATGCACTGTTACTACTATACTGATGATAAATGAATGATGAATAGTGTCGTGCACTATTGAATGAGAAGTGCACTTATGATCAAGATTTGAGTGCTGATATTTCATATACAAGTTCTTTGATTGGAGACTTGTTTCCCACAGAGACTGGGATAATATAATGTGATGTGAATATACAAGTGCTTAATTAAGACTTGTTACACTTAGGTTTGAAATAAATTAGTTAATTATTTCAGGTTTTGGACTCATATGTTAGACAACATGTCTACATTTGAGCACTTTATTGAGCAGGGTAAATTGCTTGGGAAGACTGGTGATAAGTTAGAAGAATTTGCAACTGCTCGATATGATAAAGCAATGGAAGCTGAACAAAAGAAACTGCATATGGAAGCTGAACAAAAGAAACTGCAGATGCAGGTGGATGAAAAGAGATTCCAAATGGAAAATGGAAAAACAAAAAAGGGAATCATAAGCTGAGGACAGAAAACTCCAGCTACAGCTAGAAGCTGAAAATAAAAGACTTGAAAAAGAAGCTGAAAATAAAAGACTTGAAAAAGAAGCTGAAAATGAAAGACTTCAAATGCAGGCTCAAGCTGAAGAAAGGAAGTTACAAAGAGAGTCTGATGAGAGGAAAGCAAAAATGGAACATGAAGAAAAACTCTTAGCTTTAGAGTTGGAGAAATTGAAATTGACGAGCATGAGTAATGGTAATGATTCAAACAAGGGTTCATCTTCTGGGAAGGCTAATAATGATACTTTTAAGATTAAGTTACCAACATTTAGTCCTTCCAGTGATGACATAATGTTCTATCTGGACAGATTTGAACAAGCATGTACAGCTCATAACATAGACAAAGCAAAATATGTTTATCAGTTATCAGGGATACTGACAGGTAAAGCTCTAAGTATATTAAATATGGTGGATGAACCTGACAAGAGCAATTATGAGGTTGTCAGGGCCGCTTTGTTAAAGAAATATCAGCTTAACGAAGACGGCTATCGTCTACAATTTAAAAACATGTTACCTGAAAATGGAGTTGAATTCTCCGAGTTTATTGCAAGAATACGCATTACTTTCTCACGATGGGTTGAACTATCTAAGACGGAAAAAAACTTATGAAGGACTTATGGACTTAATACTTAGAGACAAAGTCATGTCGTCTGTCAATGAGTCTTTCCTTGCTTTCCTTCATGAACGTAAACCTAAAACAATAAAAGAAATGGAAGATTTCTGTTGCCAATACGTAACTGCGCACCCACACATAACCATGGGTAACTCTAAGGTGAAAGAAGGTTTACCAGTTGCTTCGGCAGCTCCGTATGGTCAAAACTTTGCTCGTAGATCCCAACAAAATTTTGATAGAAAGGGCAGCGGTAATTTCTGTCAAAATCATGGAAACCAATTTCATGGTGATTCTTCTTCGAAGAATTGGAGACAACCTGATAGTGGTCGTTACTATCACCCTAATAATTATAAGCATTTCAAAAGAGGATATGGTAATAGAGGTTATTCCTGCCGAAGACCTCAGAACCAAACAAATAGATGTTCGCATCAATGTGAACATGATAGTAATCGTGGAAACTGGAATTCGAACCAGTATAACAATTACAATAGAGACAATAATAACTGCAGAGATAATAATAACTCTGATAACTTCAGAGGTAATAATAGTCGGGGTAGATCTCAACACAAAAAAAAGAGATATCAGCAGGCTAATGCTGTACAACAGGAAACTGAGGCAGCCTGTAATCATTTTGTTGATAGTAAAAACTTTGACGCTGTCACTAGTTCTGCTTTTGACTTTGAGAGAGCAAACAAATGCCCCCAATGCAGTACTTTATTCGAACCGGGTACCATAACTACTTTGAGTTGTGGTCACCCACTTCCCGCTCTTCCTGCTGCTGTTGCGCATGACGGGAGGGGTTCTTTAATTCTACATAAGGGTCTTGTTAATGATACTCCGGTCTCACTACTTTTCGATTCCGATGCACCACTATTGGTGTTAGACAATCGCTTGTAGATCCATCTTGTGCTACAGGAAGGGTTATTAAATGTGTCACATTTGGCGGCACTCTAGAAAAATATCCTACTGCTGTAATTCGCATTGCCACTCCTTTCTTTACTGGAGATGTGCATGCTTGTCTCTTACCTAATCCTATTGCGGACCTTATTATTGGTCGTATTCACGGAGTTAGGGAGTGTACCCCACAGCAGATTGCTGCTTGGGAAGATAATAACATGCAAGCTACAAATGCAGTAGTTACAAGAGCACAAGCTCTACAAACACCCGAAACTTCACTGAATAGTGATAATGAAGTTGATAGCCAAGATAGTCACTTAGTAATTACTCGTGACTCTTTCATAAAATTGCAAGAAGAAGATCCTTCTTTAAAAAAATTCTTCGTTCTTGCGAAGAAAGGTGATCCGAATCAGGATACAAATAGAAAATCTGGATTGCAATGAGAAACGGCGTACTTGTACGTATGGTACAAGATTCGACTACGTCGGCACATTCGCAAATTCTTGTTCCCAAGAGCATGAGAGTCCAAATATTACAACATGCTCATGACTCGCAATGTGCTGGACATATGGGTTTTGCCCGTACGAAGTCGAGAGTCCTTGCGGCTTTCTTTTGGCCTTTTGTCAATAAGGACATTCGTATTTACTGCCGATCATGCAAGGTATGTCAGGAGGTCAAATCTAGAGGACCACGACATGCTGCGCCTATCCAGGCTGCTGACATTCCTATTCGGCCGTTTCAGAAAATGGCCATAGATATTATTGGCCCTTTTAAGGTCAAGTCGGCCAGAGGACATCAGTTTATCCTTACATGTGTCGATATGTGCACACGTTGGCCAGAGGCTATTCCTCTTAAGAGCATATCTACTACAGATATCGCAGATGCTCTTTGGTTGATATTTTCTCGCTTGGGGTTCCCCAGAGAAATATTGTCAGACCATGGCACTCAACTCATATCTGACACTATGTCACAGGTAATGTCTACCTTACATATTGAACGATCTCTCAGTAGTATCTACCATCCTATGTCTAATGGGTTAGTTGAGCGTCTGAATAGAACGCTCAAGACTTTGCTTGGTAAGATAACTGAAGATCATCCTCAAGATTGGGACAGGGTTTTACCCGCGGCTCTCTTTGCCTATAGAGAAGTCCCTAATGAACACACAGGATTTTCTCCCTTCGAACTTGTCTTTGGCGCGCGTCCACGCGGCCCTATGTCTTTATTACACGATCTCATCACTGCCGATGATATTAGCGATGAAACTCAATCCTCATATGAGTATGTCATTGCTCTTAGACAAAAGATCATTGAGGCATGTAAGCTAGCAACTGCTTCATCAGAAATTGCTAAAGAGAAGGCAAGGCAGTTTGCTAACAAGAATAGATGTCTACGACAACTTTGTCCAGGTGACAAAGCATTCGTCCTACTCCCCCAGTAGGGAAAATAGACTTCTTATTGCATGGAAAGGTCCGTATGCAATAGTCTCTCGGATTTCCGATGTTGACTATGTGGTCGATATTGATGGAAAGCATAAAACTTTCCACATAAACATGCTTTCGGAATTTCACGAACGTCCGGACTATTTGCTGCCTATTTTCCAGGCAACGGATGATGCTCCTGCACCTCACGGTCATTATTCATCCCTGTCTGTCATTCAGGATGAGGAAGCTACCTTCTCTGATGTCAACCTTCCCCTTCCAGTGGTTCCATTACATTCTACGGAATCTTGGAAAAACGTTTCTGTTTCTCCTAATCTTTCTGGTGACGAACATCGACAAGTCTCGTCGATGTTACAAACATTTCAGGATGTTCTCACTGACATTCCTGGACACACAGATGTCATAGAACATGACATAATTCTTACCGACAATAATCCAATTAGGGTTAGGCCGTATCCTATTCCTATACACTTTCAGTCGCAAGTGGAAAAGGAATTGGATGAAATTATTCAATTAAATATAATTGAACCATCGACTTCACCATATTCTTCTTCCATGGTTATTGTCCGGAAGAAGGATAAGAACATACGAATTTGCGTTGATTATCGCAAATTGAATCAGGTCACAAAGTTCGACGCTGAACCGATGCCTTTGTTAGAAGATCTACTGATTAGACTTTCTAATTCTAGATTCTTCACTAAACTTGACTTGTCTAAAGGTTATTGGCAAGTGCCTTTAGCAGAGCATGCCAAACCTCTTACTGCTTTTCTACACCTAGGGGTCTATTTCAATGGAATGTTATGCCTTTTGGTCTCATGAACGCCCCTGCCACTTTCGTTCGCATGATGCGTCGAATTCTGTCACATCGTTCGGATGTCATCGCATACTTAGATGACATCTGTCTCTTCAGTGATACCTGGGAAGATCACTATTTAGGGTTATATGACTTACTGTCCACTCTACGTGAGAATAATTTGACAGCAAAACCTTCTAAAGCTTTTGTTGGTTTTGGTGAAATCTCTTTCCTGGGTCATTGTGTTGGTCATGGTCTATTGAAGACAGAAGACCACAATACTTCCAAAATACTGAACATCTCTGTTCCTAAAACGAAGAAACAAGTTAGGAGTCTCTTAGGTTTAATTCAATTTTATGGGAGATTTATTCCAAATTTATCTTCGATCATGGCACCCTCTCTCAACATTGTTGAAGAAAGGTTCGCCTAATCTGGTCCGTTGGTCTGAAGAATGCCAATCTTCACTAGACCAAATCAAGAATATATTTTCTTCTCCTCCCATCTTAAGATTACCTACTCTTGATAGGACTTTTGTTCTTCGGAGTGATGCTTCATCCACTGGGATTGGAGCAGCACTGATGCAAGAATATGCAAATACTCTGCATCCTGTTATGTACATTTCTAGAAAACTAAATGCGGCAGAGAGGAACTACTCGGTTTTAGACCGTGAGTTGTTAGCGATGGTTTGGTCAATTCTAAAGCTACAAAGATTCCTCCTGGGCGCACATTTCATTCTAGAGACTGATCAGAAAGCTCTTACAGCTATTCAGACTAAGAATTTGAAGAGTTCGAGATCCACTCGATATGCTATAGCTCTTCAACCTTTTCACTTCACGGTACGAGCTATCCGTGGTGCGGATAATGTGATGGCTGACATTTTGTCTAGATGCCCACATGACTCCAACTAATACTTCTGTCCTATATTTCTATATATTACAGAGTCATAACACACCTATATTTCTACAATAGATTAGCACATCTGTACTTACTTTATATGTACACACTATCGTGCTTTGTTGTCATCTTCTTCTGTTCGTTTTTTAATATGATAGAGGAGGACTGAGTAGTTAATATAAGGGCCGTTAGTTTACTAAACAGCCACAATTATTAATAATGTATTGTACCTTATGAAGCATATTAGTTATTAATTAGCATTATATTGCTTGTACTTTCTCAGAATGTCATTGTTGAGCTGAGGACTTACCTTACGAGTTCTAGATTGTGTACTTACCCTCGGAATACCAGAGCATATGTCCTGGATCGTCATGTAGTTTAACTTTGCTATGTACTTATGTCATTACATGTCAAAGAATGTACTATTTAAATTTTCCTATCAGATTTGTACATCCATTTTTAAAGACAATATTAGAGTATGCTGTTTAATGATGATTATAGTAACTTGCATACGTATATTGTGTTTACATGCTAACGTGATGTGTGTTGGTGACACCTCCCCGATGTGAATATTTTTTGAGACATATTTATTTTTCTGTTGAGGTATATCCTCACCAGACACTCTATAATTAGCCTATTGTTTGGCAATTTAATTAATTATCAGCGCATAATTCGTGCGTTTTGAGCCGCTTATCGCTTGCTCTTTGATATTGGAAAAAAAAAAATATGTTCCACATTTTTTTTTTTTTATCGGGAGGAGGTGGTGATATGTTGCGTGATAAATTCTCGCAACATCGTTTTATTTCAATATCTGTTTTATAACGCAAGGGCAACAACTGCTTGAAATCTATAGTCACTTTTCTCGGTAAGCATTTGTCTTCTCGCGTTAGTATCGAATGCAGTTAACTTTTGAGCTGTGGTCATTTTTTGCGCTGGACTGCGCATGACTTGTCTTGTTGTTTGGTCGATCGGTTTCCGCCCACCACTAGTGGGGGTGAGCGATTTGGAATGGCGAAAGAGATGCCTCGTTGAAGAGGGGATCTCCGCTTTTTTTTGTTCTGTCAGGGATGTGTAGTCCTCTTATGGATATTTCGTTTAGTCGAGATAATACCTCTAGTGTTTTCCCACATGTCGGGAGGCGTGATATTTCTGTGTATTTCATGAAAGCAAGGTAAATTAACTTTTTCATTAACTCTATCGATTTTGGGTCGTGAGCGATTTCGATTCATAGCCTGTCTCCGAAAGTCGTCGTCACGAGATGTTTTTTCCCAGCTCACATGTCGCTGCATTGTACTGCATCGGTTGATGCAGGTTCCAAGGACCATTACTTGCTACTTTGTTAAATGAACTAGGTTTAGAAAACCTTTATTATCTAGAGGATATTCTTGAGGACATTATTTATACTTCGGCAGACGTGTCTGTCTTGCTGAAGTCAAACTAAGGAGAGTGAACTGATCTCATACATCTGGTTATCTCCTGGCTGTTATAGAAAAGGATGGAGTTTTTCACCTGACTACATTTACAGCACTATGAAATATAACATGCATCTGACTCATCATTGTGATGCTGTCTACCGTCTATTGCTGTATTGAATGTTGCTGTGATAATGACTGTTTGATGTGCCTACACATTTGCGTAACCATTTTGTCACTGTGGCGTCCACAATAAATAATGAAGAAAAACGTCAACGGCTGTTTCAAGACTCATTGACTTTGAGTTTACTGACGTCCTATTGGATTCTGTTATTGTTGATGAAACATTGTTTTTATCTGACGTCCATCCTATGGTCACGCATCAATCTCTTGATCTTTTGCCTTCTATTTTTACTGTTATCTCGATATACCCCAGCTTCCTTTTTGTCATAACATGACCCCCCCCCCCCCCCCCCTTTACCCCCCCCCCCCCCCCAAAAAAAAGTGGATTTCTTCCTTCTAATATGAAGAACAAGCGTCCTGTGCACACGGGCCTTATTACTGTTTGTTTTTATTTAATGATGTATTTAATATTCTTCTGTGTGACCACGAGCGTCCGATTGACAGAGTGGTTAGAGCGCTGGTCTCTCGCGGCAAAGGTACCGGGTTCAAATCACGGTGCCATCATGCTCCAGTCAACCCAGCTGTAAATGGGTACCTGACTTTGAGTTAGGGAAGGAGAAGGCAGCGAGGAAGGGAATTGGTCACCCCTTCCCCCCCACACCTCTCGATGCTGGACCTAGTATGGTGAAGTCTCTAACACTTCACTCCACTACCACAGTTTCTGCTATAGGATTACCTTGACCTTACCTGTATGACCACAACTCTGTGACCTTTAGTGCTTTTCCTACCTGCTTACTAATTTTCCATAACTAACTTTCGTATGTCAGGCAGTAACTACAATGATTTAAAAAAAAAAAATCTATGCAATACTCTGTAGTTAAAATGATTATGTTAGCAACCTTTGACGTATCGCTTAAACCAATACTGATATAAATATTCCTCATACATTTAAAGTAATCTAGGACAGTAGCTAAGATGTTGCAAAGTTTACTAGGTGATTTTCATTCATTCATTTCTCATTTTCACCCGTGTGTTACCGGGGCCCGAAAGTGGAGCAAAGATATAGTAACACTGTACCCTACCATGCATGTCGTAAAAAGCGACTATGGAGGGTTGGGCGTGGGGCTGGTTACCCCATCCCGTACCAAAAAAACTTCAACAAATATGGACAAGTCAAATACAGAATATAAATCAACTCAGCCGCCCAAGACAGAAGAAGGTCATCTGGAAAGGAGGCGCATGAAGCAACCCAGAGAAAGCCGAAAGGGGTCTGGGTTGCCGACTAACCTTTTTTTTCGTGTATAAAAATCTCCAGGATTAGCACCTGGAAAGTTCACACTCTATGTGAACAAGGGAAAACTGCACAGGTAAAGAGAGGTAGAGGTAGACCAAAAAAAAAAACACGTGGAGAAGAGAACTGGATACAGAGGTGAAAATGATGAGGAAAACATGGAAAGAACTTGAGCGGATGGCACAGGACAGGAAGACTTGGCATGTGTTTGTTGAAGGCCTTTGCTCCTCGGGGAGCTAAAGGGTATTGATTGATTTCTCATTTTGCTCCTTATAAAGCATGTAACCACCGCTACAGCTGGTCTCCTTACAGACACAAGCCTGCAACAAGGAATTCAAGTGTTCTTGCAACGGTTGGTTTTCGTGGCAATGTGTTTGACGTGATGAGGTAGCCAGCCCCACTCACTACATCATATTAGTAGCCTACTGTCCCATAACTGAAGTAATCGTATTCTCTTAGTGTCTAATTACAGACCCACTGCCATCATGTATTGATCTTATATATATATATATTATCATTATCCTCATCAACATACCCCTAAGCGAATCTTATCATCATCTTAAACTTCGTTCTCATACTCAGTAAAACATAGTACGGCAATTCTGGATCTCTACACACATCTAGTTGAGCCATCCTATTTAGCTCTCGCGTGAGGTTACACTCGCTTTGGCTTCGTCTTCTACTCCTTCTCCAAGCTTTCTTTAGCATTCCCAAAGGTGTATTCCCATTTGAGCGCCAGTCGAGAGTTTTTCTAGTTCTGAAGGTATTCTGTTTTCTACGAGTATATGTGCGCTTGTTTATCCAGGTAAAGAGACAGGGGTCAAACACATGTCGCAGTCTACCCAGCTATAAAGATGAGTACCTGACATTACTCTTGAATTCTTCCTTTTCTTCCTCAAGCACCATGTCTGGTGGTGTAGGCGACCATGTATCTCCACAGCGTCCTGTCTCCAGTACTGTTCATAAGTTATGTTGACTTTTTTCCATGCTATATTGTTAAACTGACAAGCATCTTATTCTGCTCTTGACTGAGATAAAGCGACTGGTCAAGCCACCTGAAAACACTGAGACTTGCTATGAGTCAAATCTCCTACACTTCACTTCCCTACTTCAGTATCCGCGATGGTACTATATGTACCTTTATCTTTTTATATCCCATCCTTTACCATTGCCTTTCTTTTATCTCTAACATCACACATTCATGACAATTTCTCTTCTATAGGTCAATGTTTTCTGTCCATATGATCTGAAGCATGCCACAAAACAACGGAAGTATATATGTCAGTGCCCGAAGTTTGTCCGTGATGCACTTTGTGACACATGTTCACCCCAGGTTTGATAACACATCGTATCATATCACACATAACAAGTAAAATACTTTTATTTACAGTTCAACAAACATCAAACATAGGTCATTGCCAGGTATCTCTTTAGAGAAGATGTAAATTCAAGTGACCAAGTACCATCCTAATTGGAAGTACAACTATGGGCTTAAAATAGAGCATAGAGTGTCCAAGCAAACAAAAAAACAACGTATTATGCATGAATGCACTAGAAAAAAATATAGAACAGAGTATAACGGTTGGAGTTGTTAAACGTATGAAGAAGAAATATAACGACAGTTTAAATTCATTCATTACGCTTTAACTCTACATGGAGCATAAGCTTTAACTCTCCATGGAACATAAGCTTTAACTCTCCATGGAGCATGAGCTTTAACTCTTCATGGAGCATGAGCTTTAACTCTCCATGGAACATAAGCTTTAACTCTCCATGGAGCATGAGCTTTAACTCTCCATGAAACATAAGCTTTAACTCTCCATGGAGCATGAGCTTTAACTCTCCATGGAGCATGAGCTTTAACTCTCCATGGAGCATGAGCTTTAACTCTCCATGGAGCATGAGCTTTAACTCTCCATGGAGCATGAGCTTTAACTCTCCATGGAGCATGAACTTTAACTCTCCATGGAGAATGAGCTTTAACTCACCATGGAGCATGAGCTTTAACTCTCCATGGAGCTTGAGCTTTAACTCTCCATGGAGCATGAGCCTTAACTCTCCATGGAGCTTGAGCTTTAACTCTCCATGGAACATAAGCTTTAACTCTCCATGGAGCTTGAGCTTTAACTCTCCATGGAACTTGAGCTTTAACTCTCCATGGAGCTTGAGCTTTAACTCTCCATGGAGCTTGAGCTTTAACTCTCCATGGAGAATGAGCTTTAACTCTCCATGGAGCATGAACTTTAACTCTCTATGGAGAATGAGCTTTAACTCTCCATGGAGCATGAGCTTTAACTCTCCATGGAGAATGAGCTTTAACTCTCCATGGAGCATGAGCTTTAACTCTCCATGGAGCTTGAGCTTTAACTCTCCATGGAGCATGAGCTTTAACTCTCCATGGAGCTTGAGCTTTAACTCTCCATGAAGCATGAACTTTAACTCTCCATGGAGCATGAGCTTTAACTCTCCATGGAGCATGAGCTTTAACTCTCCATGGAGCATGAGCTTTAACTCTCCATGGAGCATGAGCTTTAACTCTCCATGGAGCATAAGGTTTAACTCCCCAAGGAACATACGCCTTCAATAAACTAACGCAAAGTGCCATCAGCTCAAGGTCTCTCGATACCTTCCTCATCTCTTGTATTTTTGTTTCCACTTCTCTTCTCCGTGTGTTCAACGGTCTTGCGCTGGAGATTGCAGAACAAAAACAACGCTCTCAGCAGATTTCCCCAATATGTGTCATATCCATCGGCATCATCATCTTCTCATCTCTAGTCCGCTTGCAGGTGTCTGACTTTTGTCATCAGTTCCGATTTGGTGATCTTGTCTCATTTCAATCCTTCTACTCTATGCAACCACATGTAGTCTATAATTTCGTGATTGCAATTTTTGTATTATCCATGTTTCAGAACCGTACAATACGACTAATATGATATATGAGAAAGTGTACAGTCTGTATGAAACTGCAATAATTGACCTACTATGTTTCCGAAACGTAATTTTTACTTTTCAACCGTGAAAAGGAATGATACCTCCAGAGTGATAGATTAAGTCTGCATTGGTGTGGCTCAGCTTCAAATAATCATCATCATGTTCATTTTCTCTCCTTAAGGTGCATGGCGTGACCTCTACAACTGGTATTTTTGCAGGAAGCCTGTGTTTATAAAACAGCACCACTGCAAGGGCATGTGAATGTTTGGTTCAGGCTTTTGTAGAGGTGCTTTATTTAGCTATTTATTTGACTGGGGCACAAACTCATGATGAGTTTGCCAGTCCCCATGCACAACGTGATGTCGTTTAGTAGCCAATTATACACGTGGGCTAAACATCTTTAAATTCGCATGACTGTTGCGTGATAAATTCTCGCAACATCGTTTTATTTCAATATCTGTTTTATAACGCAAGGGCAACAACTGCTTGTAATTTATAGTCACTTTTCTCGGTAAGCATTTGTCTTCTCGCGTTGGTATCGAATGCAGTTAACTTTTGAGCTGTGGTCATTTTTTGCGCTGGACTGCGCATGACTTGTCTTGTTGTTTGTCGATCGGTTTCCGCCCACCACTAGTGGGAGTGAGCGATTTGGAATGGCGAAAGAGATGCCTCGTTGAAGAGGGGATCTCCGCTTTTTTTTGTTCTGTCAGGGATGTGTAGTCCTCTTATGGATATTTCGTTTAGTCGAGATAATACCTCTAGTGTTTTCCCACATGTCGGGAGGCGTGATATTTCTGTGTATTTCATGAAAGCAAGGTAAATTGACTTTTTCATTAACTCTATCGATTTTGGGTCGTGAGCGATTTCGATTCATAGCCTGTCTCCGAAAGTCGTCGTCACGAGATGTTCTTTCCCAGCTCACATGTCGCTGCATTGTACTGCATCGGTTGATGCATGTACCAAGGACCATTACTTGCTACTTTGTTAAATGAACTAGGTTTAGAAAACCTTTATTATCTAGAGGATATTCTTGAGGACATTATTTATACTTCGGCAGACGTGTCTGTCTTGCTGAAGTCAAACTAAGGAGAGTGAACTGATCTCATACATCTGGTTATCTCCTGGCTGTTATAGAAAAGGATGGAGTTGTTCACCTGACTACATTTACAGCACTTTGAAATATAACATGCATCTGACTCATCATTGTAATGCTGTCTACCGTTTATTGCTGTATTGAATGTTGCTGTGATAATGACTGTTTGATGTGCCTACACATTTGCGTAACCATTTTGTCACTGTGGCGTCCACAATAAATAATGAAGAAAAACGTCAACGGCTGTTTCAAGACTCATTGACTTTATACGTCGTGAGTTTACTGACGTCCTATGTGGATTGCCCTGTTATTGTTGCATGAACATTGTTTTGACTGAACACATCTACACACTACACAAAAACCAGACATGCGGATGCCATCCATCATCATATGGCATCACGCATCATTTGGTGGCCATAAGCTGGTTTGATTCTGGTACTAGCAAACACGGGGTCCCTTACCCACTTCATTTTCAACAAGAATTCATCAGCATCCTTCAAGAAATTAACATTCTTCAATACAGTCAACATCTTCAAAATTTTCAAAGTACTCGGCGTTGCCCGGTAAAAGTCAAAATTTCAATTTTTTTTGACGGAAACACGAATTTGACAGTACCCGGCGTTGTTACATGTTGCCGGATAACTCGGACTGCTGTTATCTTTTACGCAAGTCAAGCAAGTTGCTGCTGTCAAGGTTCCAGTGCTGTCGTTTTTTTTGAGAAGGTCAAGTGCCGGTTGAAACGGGTTGTTTTCTGAAGAAGGCCAAGTACCGATTTCCATCAACTTACTTTTGGATTAGAAGGTCAAGTGCCGAAACAACTCAACACACAGTATGTCAGAAGCTCTTGTACCATCGTGTTAGCAGTGGAAGCAGTTCAGATGTGCCATCATCGTTGGAGCTTCGCTCTTTAGGACGTTGATTGACATCCGTTTTTCTGCTGTTCTACGATTGGAAGCCTTTAAGTTAAGTGGCCTGTTTGTATGTAAACTGTGCCCTTATACTTCTGCTGAGTCTTCTGTGTATCATCTCATTCTATATGTTATATGTCTATATGTTATTTGTATATTTATATGTTTATATTTCAGCGGGTTCTCGGTTGGGTGGTGTCTCCGTTAGATTATGCCACGTCATAGAGGTCGTCTATTGTGAGCGTTTTCTGTAGGGTTTGCAAATTTCCGATACTGGAATTTGCTAAGCGACTTCTGTTGCTATTTATGTTAGCTGTGATGACATGTTTTAATATTGTTTTCGTTATTATTTCACATTCTTTAGTTTTGTTGTGATTTGTTTGTATTTGTTAGCCTACTCTTGTCTATAATTTAGTTTCATACAACATTTTTGTTTATACACTGTGGTGTCATGTATTTTTTTTAATTCTATCGCAGATATCGTCACATTTTTTGTGATATTTCATTAATTTCTGCTTTATTTTTAGTTGATTTCTGCGAAAGTTTTTGTATTGTTGCTGATCTTTGTTATTGTTTACATTGTTATTGTTTACATTGTTTGTATTGTTTACATTTTCAATGTTTACATTCTGCATGTGTTTACATAGTCATTGTTTACAGTTATAGTAATTAGTTAATGGGCTATGCTAATGCACTGTTACTACTATACTGATGATAAATGAATGATGAATAGTGTCGTGCACTATTGAATGAGAAGTGCACTTATGATCAAGAATTGAGTGCTGATATTTCATATACAAGTTCTTTGATTGGAGACTTGTTTCCCACAGAGACTGGGATAATATAAGGTGATGTGAATATACAAGTGCTTAATTAAGACTTGTTACACTTAGGTTTGAAATAAATTAGTTAATTATTTCAGGTTTTGGACTCATATGTTAGACAACATGTCTACATTTGAGCACTTTATTGAGCAGGGTAAATTGCTTGGGAAGACTGGTGATAAGTTAGAAGAATTTGCAACTGCTCGATATGATAAAGCAATGGAAGCTGAACAAAAGAAACTGCATATGGAAGCTGAACAAAAGAAACTGCAGATGCAGGTGGATGAAAAGAGATTCCAAATGGAAATGGAAAAACAAAAAAGGGAATCAGAAGCTGAGGAAAGAAAGCTACAGCTAGAGGCTGGAATAAAAGACTTGAAAAAGAAGCTGAGAATAAAAGACTTGAAAAAGAAGCTGAAAATGAAAGACTTCAAATGCAGGCTCAAGCTGAAGAAAGGAAGTTACAAAGAGAGTCTGATGAGAGGAAAGCAAAAATGGAACATGAAGAAAAACTCTTAGCTTTAGAGTTGGAGAAATTGAAATTGACGAGCATGAGTAATGGTAATGATTCAAACAAGGGTTCATCTTCTGGGAAGGCTAATAATGATACTTTTAAGATTAAGTTACCAACATTTAGTCCTTCCAGTGATGACATAATGTTCTATCTGGACAGATTTGAACAAGCATGTACAGCTCATAACATAGACAAAGCAAAAATATGTTTATCAGTTATCAGGGATACTGACAGGTAAAGCTCTAAGTATATTAAATATGGTGGATGAACCTGACAAGAGCAATTATGAGGTTGTCAGGGCCGCTTTGTTAAAGAAATATCAGCTTAACGAAGACGGCTATCGTCTACAATTTAAAAACATGTTACCTGAAAATGGAGTTGAATTCTCCGAGTTTATTGCAAGAATACGCATTACTTTCTCACGATGGGTTGAACTATCTAAGACGGAAAAAACTTATGAAGGACTTATGGACTTAATACTTAGAGACAAAGTCATGTTGTCTGTCAATGAGTCTTTCCTTGCTTTCCTTCATGAACGTAAACCTAAAACAATAAAAGAAATGGAAGATTTCTGTTGCCAATACGTAACTGCGCACCCACACATAACCATGGGTAACTCTAAGGTGAAAGAAGGTTTACCAGTTGCTTCGGCAGCTCCGTATGGTCAAAACTTTGCTCGTAGATCCCAACAAAATTTTGATAGAAAGGGCAGCGGTAATTTCTGTCAAAATCATGGAAACCAATTTCATGGTGATTCTTCTTCGAAGAATTGGAGACAACCTGATAGTGGTCGTTACTATCACCCTAATAATTATAAGCATTTCAAAAGAGGATATGGTAATAGAGGTTATTCCTGCCGAAGACCTCAGAACCAAACAAATAGATGTTCGCATCAATGTGAACATGATAGTAATCGTGAAAACTGGAATTCGAACCAGTATAACAATTACAATAGAGACAATAATAACTGCAGAGATAATAATAACTCTGATAACTTCAGAGGTAATAATAGTCGGGGTAGATCTCAACACAAAAAAAAGAGATATCAGCAGGCTAATGCTGTACAACAGGAAACTGAGGGAGCCTGTAATCATGTTGTTGATAGTAAAAACTTTGACGCTGTCACTAGTTCTGCTTTTGACTTTGAGAGAGCAAACAACTGCCCCAATGCAGTACTTTATTCGAACCGGGTACCATAACTACTTTGAGTTGTGGTCACCCACTTCCCCGCTCTTCCTGCTGCTGTTGCGCATGACGGGAGGGGTTCTTTAATTCTACATAAGGGTCTTGTTAATGATACTCCGGTCTCACTACTTTTCGATTCCGGATGCACCACTATTGGTGTTAGACAATCGCTTGTAGATCCATCTTGTGCTACAGGAAGGGTTATTAAATGTGTCACATTTGGCGGCACTCTAGAAAAATATCCTACTGCTGTAATTCGCATTGCCACTCCTTTCTTTACTGGAGATGTGCATGCTTGTCTCTTACCTAATCCTATTGCGGACCTTATTATTGGTCGTATTCACGGAGTTAGGGAGTGTACCCCACAGCAGATTGCTGCTTGGGAAGATAATAACATGCAAGCTACAAATGCAGTAGTTACAAGAGCACAAGCTCTACAAACACCCGAAACTTCACTGAATAGTGATAATGGAGTTGATAGCCAAGATAGTCACTTAGTAATCACTCGTGACTCTTTCATAAAATTGCAAGAAGAAGATCCTTCTTTAAAAAAATTCTTCGTTCTTGCGAAGAAAGGTGATCCGAATCAGGATACAAATAGAAAATCTTGGATTGCAATGAGAAACGGCGTACTTGTACGTATGGTACAAGATTCGACTACGTCGGCACATTCGCAAATTCTTGTTCCCAAGAGCATGAGAGTCCAAATATTGCAACATGCTCATGACTCGCAATGTGCTGGACATATGGGTTTTGCCCGTACGAAGTCGAGAGTCCTTGCGGCTTTCTTTTGGCCTTTTGTCAATAAGGACATTCGTATTTACTGCCGATCATGCAAGGTATGTCAGGAGGTCAAATCTAGAGGACCACGACATGCTGCGCCTATCCAGGCTGCTGACATTCCTATTCGGCCGTTTCAGAAAATGGCCATAGATATTATTGGCCCTTTTAAGGTCAAGTCGGCCAGAGGACCTCAGTTTATCCTTACATGTGTCGATATGTGCACACGTTGGCCAGAGGCTATTCCTCTTAAGAGCATATCTACTACAGATATCGCAGATGCTCTTTGGTTGATATTTTCTCGCTTGGGGTTCCCCAGAGAAATATTGTCAGACCATGGCACTCAACTCATATCTGACACTATGTCACAGGTGATGTCTACCTTACATATTGAACGATCTCTCAGTAGTATCTACCATCCTATGTCTAATGGGTTAGTTGAGCGTCTGAATAGAACGCTCAAGACTTTGCTTGGTAAGATAACTGAAGATCATCCTCAAGATCGGGACAGGGTTTTGCCCGCGGCTCTCTTTGCCTATAGAGAAGTCCCTAATGAACACACAGGATTTTCTCCCTTCGAACTTGTCTTTGGCGCGCGTCCACGCGGCCCTATGTCTTTATTACACGATCTCATCACTGCCGATGATATTAGCGATGAAACTCAATCCTCATATGAGTATGTCATTGCTCTTAGACAAAAGATCATTGAGGCATGTAAGCTAGCAACTGCTTCATCAGAAATTGCTAAAGAGAAGGCAAGGCAGTTTGCTAACAAGAATAGATGTCTACGACAACTTTGTCCAGGTGACAAAGCATTAGTCCTACTCCCCAGTAGGGAAAATAGACTTCTTATTGCATGGAAAGGTCCGTATGCAATAGTCTCTCGGATTTCCGATGTTGACTATGTGGTCGATATTGATGGAAAGCATAAAACTTTCCACATAAACATGCTTTCGGAATTTCACGAACGTCCGGACTATTTACTGCCTATTTTCCAGGCAACGGATGATGCTCCTGCACCTCACGGTCATTATTCATCCCTGTCTGTCATTCAGGATGAGGAAGCTACCTTCTCTGATGTCAACCTTCCCCTTCCAGTGGTTCCATTACATTCCACGGAATCTTGGAAAAACGTTTCTGTTTCTCCTAATCTTTCTGGTGACGAACATCGACAAGTCTCGTCGATGTTACAAACATTTCAGGATGTTCTCCCTGACATTCCTGGACACACAGATGTCATAGAACATGACATAATTCTTACCGACAATAATCCAATTAGGGTTAGGCCGTATCCTATTCCTATACACTTTCAGTCGCAAGTGGAAAAGGAATTGGATGAAATGATTCAATTAAATATAATTGAACCATCGACTTCACCATATTCTTCTTCCATGGTTATTGTACGGAAGAAGGATAAGAACATACGAATTTGCGTTGATTATCGCAAATTGAATCAGGTCACAAAGTTCGACGCTGAACCGATGCCTTTGTTAGAAGATCTACTGATTAGACTTTCTAATTCTAGATTCTTCACTAAACTTGACTTGTCTAAAGGTTATTGGCAAGTGCCTTTAGCAGAGCATGCCAAACCTCTTACTGCTTTTTCTACACCTAGGGGTCTATTTCAATGGAATGTTATGCCTTTTGGTCTCATGAACGCCCCTGCCACTTTCGTTCGCATGATGCGTCGAATTCTGTCACATCGTTCGGATGTCATCGCATACTTAGATGACATCTGTCTCTCCAGTGATACCTGGGAAGATCACTATTTAGGGTTATATGACTTACTGTCCACTCTACGTGAGAATAATTTGACAGCAAAACCTTCTAAAGCTTTTGTTGGTTTTGGTGAAATCTCTTTCCTGGGTCATCGTGTTGGTCATGGTCTCTTGAAGACAGAAGACCACAATACTTCCAAAATACTGAACATCTCTGTTCCTAAAACGAAGAAACAAGTTAGGAGTCTCGTAGGTTTAATTCAATTTTATGGGAGATTTATTCCAAATTTATCTTCGATCATGGCACCTCTCTCAACATTGTTGAAGAAAGGTTCGCCTAATCTGGTCCGTTGGTCTGAAGAATGCCAATCTTCACTAGACGAAATCAAGAATATATTTTCTTCTCCTCCCATCTTAAGATTACCTACTCTTGATAGGACTTTTGTTCTTCGGAGTGATGCTTCATCCACTGGGATTGGAGCAGCACTGATGCAAGAATATGCAAATACTCAGCATCCTGTTATGTACATTTCTAGAAAACTAAATGCGGCAGAGAGGAACTACTCGGTTTTAGACCGTGAGTTGTTAGCGATGGTTTGGTCAATTCTAAAGCTACAAAGATTCCTCCTGGGCGCACATTTCATTCTAGAGACTGATCAGAAAGCTCTTACAGCTATTCAGATAAGTAATATTTGAAGAGTTCAGAGATCCAAACTCTCGATATGCTTATAGCTCTTCAACCTTTTCACTTCACGGTACGGGAGCTATCCGTGGTGCGGATAATGTGATGGCTGACATTTTGTCTAGATGCCCCACCATGACTCCAACTTAATACTATCTGTCCTATATTCCTATATATTACAGAGTCATAACACACCTATATTTCTACAATAGATTAGCACATCTGTACTTACTTTATATGTACACACTATCGTGCTTTGTTGTGATCTTCTTCTGTTCGTTTTTTAAGATGATAGAGGAGGACTGAGTAGTTAATATAAGGGCCGTTAGTTTACTAAACAGCCACAATTATTAATAATGTATTGTAACTTATGAAGCATATTAGTTATTAATTAGCATTATATTGCTTGTACTTTCTCAGAATGTCATTGTTGAGCTGAGGACTTACCTTACGAGTTCTAGATTGTGTACTTACCCTCGGAATACCAGAGCATATGTCCTGGATCGTCATGTAGTTTAACTTTACTATGTACTTATGTCATTACATGTCAAATAATGTACTATTTAAATTTTCCTATCAGATTTGTACATCCATTTTTAAGACAATATTAGAGTATGCTGTTTAATGATGATTATAGTAACTTGCATACGTATATTGTGTTTACATGCTAACGTGATGTGTGTTGGTGACACCTCCCCGATGTGAATATTTTTTGAGACATATTTATTTTTCTGTTGAGGTATATCCTCACCAGACACTCTATAATTAGCCTATTGTTTGGCAATTTAGTTAATTATCAGCGCATAATTCGTGCGTTTTGAGCCGCTTATCGCATGCTCTTTGATATTTAAAAAAAAAAATATGTTCCACATTTTTTTTTTTATCGGGAGGAGGTGGTGATATGTTGCGTGATAAATTCTCGCAACATCGTTTTATTTCAATATCTGTTTTATAACGCAAGGGCAACAACTGCTTGTAATTTATAGTCACTTTTCTCGGTAAGCATTTGTCTTCTCGCGTTGGTATCGAATGCAGTTAACTTTTGAGCTGTGGTCATTTTTGCGCTGGACTGCGCATGACTTGTCTTGTTGTTTGTCGATCGGTTTCCGCCCACCACTAGTGGGAGTGAGCGATTTGGAATGGCGAAAGAGATGCCTCGTTGAAGAGGGGATCTCCGCTATTTTTGTTCTGTCAGGGATGTGTAGTCCTCTTATGGATATTTCGTTTTATGCGAGATAATACCTCTAGTGTTTTCCCACATGTCGGGAGGCGTGATATTTCTGTGTATTTCATGAAAGCAAGGTAAATTGACTTTTTCATTAACTCTATCGATTTTGGGTCGTGAGCGATTTCGATTCATAGCCTGTCTCCGAAAGTCGTCGTCACGAGATGTTCTTTCCCAGCTCACATGTCGCTGCATTGTACTGCATCGGTTGATGCATGTACCAAGGACCATTACTTGCTACTTTGTTAAATGAACTAGGTTTAGAAAACCTTTATTATCTAGAGGATATTCTTGAGGACATTATTTATACTTCGGCAGACGTGTCTGTCTTGCTGAAGTCAAACTAAGGAGAGTGAACTGATCTCATACATCTGGTTATCTCCTGGCTGTTATAGAAAAGGATGGAGTTTTTCACCTGACTACATTTACAGCACTTTGAAATATAACATGCATCTGACTCATCATTGTAATGCTGTCTACCGTTTATTGCTGTATTGAATGTTGCTGTGATAATGACTGTTTGATGTGCCTACACATTTGCGTAACCATTTTGTCACTGTGGCGTCCACAATAAATAATGAAGAAAAACGTCAACGGCTGTTTCAAGACTCATTGACTTTATACGTCGTGAGTTTACTGACGTCCTATGTGGATTGCCCTGTTATTGTTGCATGAACATTGTTTTGACTGAACACATCTACACACTACACAAAACCAGACATGCGGATGCCATCCATCATCATATGGCATCACGCATGGCAACATTGATTCTTCCAGTATCCAGAATAAAGTCTTTGTCAAGACTTCTAAACTTTTTTTTTTTGCGTGTGCCGTGTACCTCTTTGATTGTCCGGTTGTTGTTGTTGTTTAATTAAGGCTCAGATTCTCTTTGTGTGATCTAAGGGAGGAGATCGGAGCACTGATGGAGTAATACGTGTGCTATGAAGATAGTCCTTCAAACCAAATCAAACTAACTAGGGCTGCTGTACTCTTTTTATTTCTGGTGTTCTAAAATATAAAGTCTTGATCATATGGGTAATAAACAGTAGTGGAACAAATGACATAGGAAGAAAACAGGCAACATTATTACATATGCCGCTCTGCATCGACAATAGAAAATCTAAAAATTAAACGGTTCGAGATGACTTTGACAGAATATCAACGTAAACAGGCTAACAGAGATAGAGGCTCGTTGAATGAAAAGTAGTACGTTGCTGATCGGTTGATCTCCACTAAAACTACTAGGGTAAATTTTGTTTATGGAAATGGGGGGCAAATGTGTTTAAACATTTATAACTACAATGTCATTATATCTGTACGTGTTTGAAAATTTTATAATTACTTTTTATACAAACATGATTTGCTTTTAAAAAATTTTGTTGGCATTTCTTTTCCTTCTTCATATTTTTTAGCCTGTGGCTTTTTTTCTTCGAGAAATATTGTGTAAGAGCATCATTTTTAGTTTCCTACCCGTTTATATGGATATCCAGGGCTTCCGACACTGGAAGCAGTTAATATAATTACTAAGCATGTCGTGGAAAACCGACAAAGGATAATTGGACATCAGGTTGCCGACGTCTTCATGTAACACAGATTGCTATAGAAAATACCGTCTGTTGGAGCGAATGAAAAGTTTTTGTATAGACTTCCTGCAAGGATGGGCCTGCGGCATGGTACTCTTCAAGCTGCGTGTCGAGCCAATAGGGGAAAGACGAAGAAGAATCTAACGTTCGTAGTAAATCTTTGCGTGTCTTCTGCATAGCGAGTCAGCTCTTTCTTAAGGTTAGTTCATTTTCTTCTGCAGACTTATGCCGTAGCAGTTGCCTTTCACTTTTAATGTGCAAGACATATCATAGTTTGGTTTGTTACCCGGCGTTTTTTACCGATGGAAGGAAGTGGTGTCTTGTCAGAATCCCTGTTGATCGCCGTTGATATACATAATTTTCTTTATTTATTATTTTTTCTATTCTCCTCTCCTCCATTTACACATTCTGTCTTCTTCTACCTCCAGCCTAACTTGTGATTATTATTATTATTTTTATTATTATTATTATTATATTTTGGTTGTTTTATCACTCCTTTCTCTTCTTAGTATTTACTGTTTTTACACCCGGAACCGGCACCCATTTTAAGTTTTCATAGCGGGCTTTCTTAACGACAAACGCTAAGTCTTAGTAGAATTTTACTGATGGCAACTAATGTTTAATTTATTTCGTCATGTGTTTCTATCTAACTTTCACTTTCTTTCCTTTCCCTGACGAAGGCCTCGCAGTCGCAATGTTGGCATTTTTTCCTTTGTCTTTTGTCCTAGTAAGACTAATCAACCTTTTTCCGATTTGTAAAAATATATTTCCACCCACCCTACTCCAAGTCTTACTACAGTCACCTTCATTCTTCCTCGGTATAGCTCATCGCACGTTATAATGTATGCATCGTCTTTATTGATAAACCTTCGAAGACATGTCTTTCATATTCCGCGCGTATCCATAACTCAATTCAAAGAGCAAATTATGTAGAAAATAACGTGTAAAGGTAAGTCTTTTACTAAAGGACAAGCACTAAACAGCTGTATTGACTTCCCCTAAACATTTCTCGATCTTGTGAGAGCTGATCAAACAGCACACGACTTGAGCGTCTGGCAACTCTTTGCAGTCATAGTTGTTCAGACACTAAGAAAACTCTCGACTTTAGTCATTGTTAAACAGGCTTAAATCTTTAGAAAACAAAGTACATGAATGTTAACTGCTGCAAGAATATTCTGTTTCCTCCAGAGCGAAGAAGGCTCGCGAGAGTTTAGCTGCTTTGTCAGAGCCACAAGCAGTTACACAATTACAGCGCCATATTAATAAAAGCACAGCAATTATGCTGTGTTTTTGACTGCCACGCGCTAAAGAGCTTGACCTACTTGCTCGCTGCAAAGATTGAGGAATATTTCTATATCTTCCTTTCCCTAGGTGATTGAGTCTTACGTGTTGAATTTGCTTGTGTTCATTGCAGCGTTGTATATTTTATTTTCCTGTGTAAAAATGCGATGATCAAAAACGCGCGCACAGCTTTTAACTTATGTTAGCACGCATTCTCATTTCAATTTATTCTGTTTCGATTTTCAACTGTAGCCTTTACTTCATCAATACTAATGTTTCTAAACACTGAAACAACATTTTTTAACCCCCCCCCCCCCCTGGGAATAAGTATTATGGAATCGAAAAAGAATAAATGCTAGTAAAGTTGCAAGAAAAAATTATGAATGAAATGAAACGAAGCTGTAACAGGAAGGGGAAAATGATTAAAGAATGTGTTGGAGGATTTTGTGAATTGAGGTACAAATTGTCTGCTAAAAAGGCCACGACATGTCCTCCTTTTTAGTTCTTAATACAATTTCCTAGTTCTCTTTGCATAGATTTTAAATTTAAATTAATAAATTGTGTCTGTTGCGCTCCTACTGATCGCTTTGTTTTATGACAAGCAAGGCTATGACAATAGTTTTAGGTTGATATCGATAGATATGATGGTAATGCTGCCTGGATTTTAGTAATGCGTATCCTTACTTGTACATAGAAGTAAAAACTATTCATAATCATAAAGAAAACTCAAAAAATAAAGCAAGCGATTACACATCACTTATAATAATACTGATTGCAGCGTTTTTGAAAATAAGCGATTTAACATTTGTACCTAAGGACTCTGTTGACAATGAAGACTTAACTATACTTGACACGTACACCACAGTAAGAGACTTTCGTTTCTTACGAATAAAAGAAGGGAAAAAAAACGTAACAGGGGTTTATCTGACACTTTAGTAAAAATAGAAACCAGTTTTCCCCAAAACATTGGCTTCACGTGCTAATCTAGTTTAGTGCAATATATGTTGACCTGTCAAATACGAGAGACAAACTAAAGTGCTTTATCGACATATGTCAGTCACTATAAATTTAAAATGTGACGTTCGAACAGCTCAATCATCAGGGTATTGCAGGATGCAGAGTATTCGAAATGTATGGTAGAAAATAAAATTCGGATTCAGCAAACTAATCTGTAGCGTAATGGGTTAAGCCAAGGGCAAGGAAAAGAGTCACAGAAACCACATTATGCACATGTATTACCTATTTTGGTACTTAAATGTAGTGATACGAGCATGTTCTGAATTGGTCAACATAAAAGAAAGTATTTCAGAGCGAACGTTTCGTAAGCAGAATAATGGGTAAGTAAGATAAAGCAATAATGCTATCCGAGAAGCTGGTGTATGCCATCAGGCCCTTTCTCATATATATATATATATATATATATATATATATATACACACACACACACACACACAGGGTGTCCGAAAAGTTAGTGTGCGCTTGAATATACGTCAAACTAAAGTAGCGGTTTTGATGTGAGAGTTGTCCGTTCTAGCAATCACCACCCACATTCAACAAATCCCACTGACAACCCTGCAGAAGGCCTTCGACAATAAGAAGAAGCGTGTAATTGACATGTCTTGAGGTCCATGGTGGACATTTCCAACATCTGCTGTAGAAGAAACTACGAGGTACTTTACTGCACAGTAACTTTTAGGACACCCTGTATATATATGTATATATATATATATATCTCTTCTTTGATCCTTAGCCGCCGACTGTCAACACAGTCGGTAGCCATCACGCCTGTTGGCGTCTCTTGTAGGGCAGCAACAAATTGCTTCCACCTTGCTTTGTTATCGGCCAAAATTTCGAGCAGTGTCCCAGCTCTTGTTCATTCCTTGCATCTCGGCCTTCACAGCTCTCCGACAAGTTGTGTTTCGTCGGCCCATCTTTCGCTTTCCTTCAGGGGTCCACGTCATAGCTGTTCTTGTGATGACATCAGTGTCTTCACTGAGGACGCGGCAAACCCAACCCCAGCGTCTGCCAGCTATGATGGTGTGCGAGTCCGCCCGGGTGATCCGAGCAAGCAGCTCCTTGCACAGAACATTCAAAGCTCTCATATAATTTCAATTTGGCGTTTTCACTGCACAGAGGAATTCCAGACATTGTCTAGACTCGCTCTATTCATTCTGCTGCTCATTTCTTCGCCTATTTCGCAGCCTGGTGTTACCATGCATCCTAGGTATTTAAATGTGTCTGTCTGTTCCATATATATATATATATATATCATACAGAAAGTGAGAATCTGAGAAAGTGCAGTAACTTGTAATTGTTAACTCTGACTTCAGGCAGTAGTGCGGTTTGGTGTTTAAGTGCCATAATGTCTTGTCAGACCAGAAGTCTCTCTCTCTCCCTCACCCTCTCCCTCACCCTCTCCCTCACCCTCTCTCTCTAAATGAAACGTTGTGACGGTTAGATATACATCAGGATATGAGGGGCGGGGGGGGGGGGGGGGCGAAGTTAATAGATGGCTGCTAGGAAAAAAAGGCAGGATACACTGCTCTAGAAAGACATTCTGTCAAACTATAGCGTGAGAAATGAGATAGTTACAGCCAGACAAGCAATTCTGTAAACAAATATAGTTTACTACGATCTCGACTACTTCCTGTAATGCTATAACATGATTAGTAAACAGAAGAAAAATGATTAAGGAGACTATGATCATTTACGTTAGATTTACTCAATATTTGCAAGGTTTTACTCGGCGTTGTCCGGATGTCTGCAAATATTTACAATGTCTGATGGACAAGATTATAGAGTGACTGCCTTTTCAGTTCGACCCGTAGTTATTTAAAATATCTGGAAAAAGGCATTCACAACAAACGGACAATGTCAAGTGTCGAAGGATATATTTGATAATAGAAATAACCTGAACGAAAGACACCAAATTAAAGATAAATACGGTAAATTAATTTCCCTAGCTGGGCTAACTAATTTAACATTAGCTATTGCCTCCTCGGCTATCGCTCACAACTGTGTCTGCAGTTTCTCCATTGCTGCGTTTATTGTCTTCCCTCTGTGGAAAAATGTCTATTTATTTGTACAGTTCCTAAAGGGTAGAGGCACGCTAACAAATTTAAGTATGGTTTTATGTCATTCTAAATATTCTTTTTCTATTTCAAGGATCATGCTAAACGACACGTAAGCTATCATGTCTTTTTTCGAAACCACCCTGTTACAAGCACTCTTATTAAATCTGTTGCTGACTTTTTTTCTGAGTCTTGACGCCCAGTATCTCTTCCCTTTCTTACTGTATAACACTTCGTCCATCAATGTTTCCTGTTGTCACGATGTATTCTATTTTAATCTTCTTGTAACAGGCAAAAGAAAGTGGGGAGTTTCCTTCTGATATAAGCAACGAGTAAACTTTGCCTTCACATTTGTTTTAGATCGTCCTGATTACTTTTATTTAGTTGTTCATTGTATCCCTAAGGCAGTTTCTGGGACTACTTATTCTACTTTAAAATATGAAGTGCGCCAATGGACAAGTAAATATATATATATATATATATATTACTTAGTTTCTGCTTTCTTTAAAGTAGGACTAAGAGATACCTATTTATATTCATGTATTTATAAAACCATTTTTCTAGGGTTTTTTCCTTTTCTTCTTCTTTATCTCAAACGGACAATGTCAAGTGTCGAATGATATATTTGATAATAGAAATAACCTGAACGAAAGACACAAAAATTAAAAATAAATAAGGTAAATTAATTTCCCTAGCTGGGCTAACTAATTTAACATTAGCTACTGCCTCCTCCGCAATCTGTATTTTTCTTTTCGGTACCTCATTTTTATTTTCTCTCACACTTTATTTCTTCCTCGTTTTCCATTTTCTTCTTCTCTCTGTCTATTATTTTCGTTATCGTTCTTATAACCTCTATCTTATGCTCTGATCATTTCTTATAACCCTCTTTAGCCTTTACTTCCTGTGTTCTTTCTTTTGTTTTCTTCTTCACATAAGCTTCTTTCAATTTAGAAATTGTCTTTTAAGTTTGCCCACGAGGATTGACGTTTGGTTTGGATTGGTTTTAAGGACTATCTTTATTGCGCACGGACAACTTCCATCACTGGTCCGATCTCCTCCCTTAGATGACACAAGGAGGATCTCATCACAGTGCACGAACTCTGTAGCACTAGCGAGATTCCCGCTATGTGTATATAGGAATAACTAATTCTATAAATAATTTTGTGGAGGGTAGGTTTGTAATTTCTAAATTTAGCCAGGGCAGCGGCTTTATGGCCTACTCTTTACTACTTCCAACTGCCGTGGGATTTTTACCGTGTGCAACTTGCACATGGTACCTCCTATTTTTTGCCCCTATCCGTGAAGACAAAGCATCCGATCTCACTACCCAGGGACTAGGTGGGAGTAGGACATCATTAGGATCACTAGCTCTGAAAAAAAAAAAACAGGATCGATGTACTAGGGCCTAAGAGTTGCGCTGTTTCCACACTGCTTATTTGTTTATTGTCCACACAGTGCATGTTTCTTTACAACCATCTATTATTTCAGTGTATCATTCGATGAAGTCAAATTTATGTCGTTGCCTTTCTTTTTACGCCTACTATTTTATTTTAATTATGTTTTACTATTACATAGCCGTAAGCTGTGTTTCCATGTGTGTATTTAATCGTTAATATTTCAAAATAGTATTTATGTTCTTAGCATGTTCTTTCTTACCCAAATTCAAATCGTCTGAGTTTATTATATTTCTGAACTTCCCTGCAGCTGAAAAGGAAAATCCCCCCTACAACATCAATCGTATAAAAGTAATTACGAGAGTAATTTATCGCTTTCATTGAAGTTTGCTTAATGGCAACTGAAAAGGAAACACTAACGAACTCTTTAACGAGACAAATTAAAGGCACTGTTTCCAGCCTGGCGTAATGAGACACAAGATTTGCCCGTAAATAATTATTGTTTGTCACTGCCTCCGGACATGTTAAAGATTGGAGGAAAACCGAGATGAATAGGAAAATGCACTGTTGTAGAGAAATACGAAGAGGAGATAGTACTTCTTCACACGAGAAAATAAGAGAATTAGGAAGTAGTGCATAGGAGTGGAAAATGAAATAACTGTGTGCCGGGTATTACTTCTGAAATCCGAAATTACGAAACAGAGAACAAATGCGGTGTCATAGGTTATAGGACAATCAAGTTGTCAGTTCTCGTAAGATATACATCTGACAAAAGGTAAAAAAAGGTAAAGGTAAAGGATCCCGTTATATGCCCATTGAGGCATTTTGGGAATACGGTGTTATGCCCATATTTTCTTTCCCATACGGCACACTAGGGGTGATGTAGTCAGCATCACGCCGGGCGCCTTTAACCTTCCCAGAATAGCTCTGGTACCCAATTCTTAAACCTGGTCCACCCCGGAGCCGTTTGTGATATAAAAAATCCCACCTTAGCTGGGATCGAACCATGGACCACTGAGTTAGGAAGCCAGTGTCCTAACCACAGGGGACAAAGGCAACCCAATATTACTAATATAGTCTAAGTGAAAGATCCCACAACGGACAATGAAAAACTCCCGCCAGCTTTTGCGGAAAATACGGACAACGCGCACATGGCACCTTGCAAGATAAATTTATCATTCATAAAAATAACACCCAGGCTTTTCAATTGTTGCATGGTGCGTTAACCACTGACCATAAGTCACGATACATTTGACTACAAAGATCCAATGAAGCTGTTTTTTCTTTTTTTTTTTTTTTTAATATAATGGAAAGGAATTAAATGACCGCAGGAGAATTAGTGCTATCATCATGGTATGCAGCAGGACAGAGCATAGGGTAATTGTTTTCCTGTCATATATTGACGGTTTAGTTGCTCGATTATGAAGAAAAACTGTTAAAGTGCTCCAGAGCACCAGATACTTATACTGCAGATAATGCCTTTTGCCTCACCATAATGATAGGAAAGCAATATGCGCTCTGCGAAAAACGAGAAGAAAGGTGTACTCTGTTTAAAAGTAACTAAGAGAAAGCGAAATTACCATTTTCCACGATGGCGATAATGCAATGGTTCCCAACCTTTTAATCTAAGGACCACCTTTCCAACTACATATAAGTTGTCAACCACCAGCTTAAATGTAATATCGCAATGCCATAAACACTTAACTGTTTTTATTCAATAAATGAATAGGCCTATATTCAATAACACAAGTTGTTAATTATTTGCCAGATGACAAGGACATTGTAAGGCAATAGTAGTGAAAAATAAATTATACATACAATTTATTGGTTACTTGCATACTGATTACATACATATTGGTTAAATACTTTATATTCATACCATTCAATGGTTAAAATTACAAAAAAATTCAATGGGATCCTTGATTTCATTTCAATATTAGGCTCCATAGAAGTTAAAGACAGTCTCAAAGCTGGTTCTACTTGCAAACGGTTTTTATGTTTTGTTTTTATAGCACTAAAACCGTGGGGAGGATCAGAGCAAAATCAAAGCACTTAATACCAAATCGATAACGCAGCCGCTGACCACCTGATAATGCGCCGCGGACCATAAGTGGTACGGATACCACAGGCTGGAAACCACTGCGATAAGGAATGCCAACGGTATTTAACTCCTTGACTCCGGAACAACGCTCAGAGCGTTGGTCAGATTTGACAGCCGTGCTAAAACAACTCTCTGAGTGTTGTTTTTAGTCTATCATGAATTAAAATTATGGCACAGGGTGGAAAATAATTGCAGAGTCAAAGAGTTAAGAAAAAGGGAGTTACAAACAGTTTGGTGTAGGGGCGGCTGTACGTCAAGCTCTATTCACAGCCTTGTTTGTTTGCTGTTATCTGAACTGGCTTCCTATGGAACGTGAGTTATGGAGAACCCTACCCCCAAATTGTTTGTGACAGAAGGTAAAGGTCGTTAGTGTACTCAAGAAAATGTGGAATGAAAAGACTTGTCACTTTCTTTGTGACCGTTCTGCCGCGTGTAGTTCCCGGGGGGGGGGGGGGGGTGTCTCTGAAGAGACAAAGAAAGAACGGGACTACTGTACCCTCAGGCATGTCGTACAAGGCGACTAACATGAGGTTGGGCATGGGGTTGGAAACGTCATCGTGCAAAATAATTGCTACAGAAACCACCGATACATGAGCACGTGACTACTTGGTGTCTGCTTCCTGCGAGGGGACTGGCTGCAGTGGTGGCTCCATGCTCTATAAGGAGCACAAATATGTTTTCTTTGGCTCTATACTGGCCCCAACAACTGACCTCTAGTCACGAGTACCTGAGAAAATCTACCCAAAAACTACCCTCTAGTCACGAGTACCTGAGAAAATCTACCCCCAAAAACTACCCTCTAGTCACGAGTACCTGATAAAATCTACCCCCAAAAACTGGCCTCCAGTAACGAGTACCTGAGAAAATCTACCACCAAAAAGTGGCCTCGCGTCTGTTAAGAGTTAAGCAAGCATTTTTTTTTCCTTAACCAGCGGCACTTGGGCTTTCAGCCCTTCGGCCCAATGACATGTGATTGCGAGGCTGGGGAACCTGAGGACTTTCCTTCCAACCCGGTCAGGAGCTTCGCTCCTTCCCATCCACAGAGGGTTTATCACAGGAGCCGTTCAGGCTATTCAGTCAAATTTCCGGCCGTAAACATTTCTTCAAACGCTGACGCCCGGGTTTGAACCATGAACACCTGGTCGCCAGTACAAGGCCGAAGCCATTACACCAGCGTGGCTCCCAGGCAAGCATTATCGTTTGGAAATGTTTGTCAACTTGTGGCCCTTGAACACTGTCTCCCAATTTCTCACGTCGTAGCTCGCTCCAACACTGCCTCTACATCTGAATATTCTACTCTGGTTAATTTGCTGCTAATATCGCATCTTGCTTTCATTCCAGTGTATCTGGACTTTTGTGCGGCGAGTGTCAAGGGAGATAACGGAATAATTAGCCGCAAAAAATCTACCAATGCGCACGCATACCGGATTTCCCGTCGATCAAATTGACAGAGAAAACAATGGCTGTAGACTTCCGGTGGTGATTAAAACCTGCTTGAAATCTGGTATCGATACTCATGGCTAGCGCGTGAAACAACTCACAGAGGGGAACAAAAATATAGCTGCGTAAAGGACATATTGTATTCGGATATCTAAGTATTTTACAGCGATATTTAAATTTCTGAGAACGTCTGATTGGTAGAGTGGGTAGAGCGCTTTTCTTTCGCGGCAAAGTTACAGGCCTCCAGGTTCAAAACATTGTCTTGACACGCTCCAATCTACCCAATTTGTACCAGACTGCTCTTCAGTAAGTCAAAGGTAGCGAGGAAACGAGGTGGTCACCCCACATCCTAAAGCTGGACCTATTATAGATGAAGTCTCAGACACGTCATTACCCCACGGCAGTTTATGTGGGACCACCTTTGCCTTTTCTACATGTCTTTATGAGGACATCTGACTGTATTCAGGGAGCTCTTGTGTGAATAATGTAGAAGTTGATCGCTGTCCACGTTTGACCCCTGACAGATTTAAAATGAGACCGCCTGATACACAAAAAGCTAAAGATAGCCCCATCGCAGATACTGCCGTAGGGAAGTGGTGTCATTATACTAGGTCCAGCGTCGAGAGGGGAGGTTACTAGTTCCCTCCTCGCTGCCTCTTAAATAACACATAAGGAAGGGAAACCCGAGGCCTGTAAACAGTAAATTAATATTAGACAAACATAAAGGTATGTTTTCAGGCACTCGTAAGAAATAAAGAAGTAGAACACTTGGACAACAGAAAAACAACAGACGTGAGTGGCCTACCCAGGGTTCGAACCCCTACCTTCCGTACGACAACTCCGCCTAGCTATCAAGCGAATCACACTGACCCCACGGCCAGCTAGGCATCCCCAAAAAAAGATGCTTTGCTGGCTATTTATCAGTACGAAACACACACAAGATAACACCGGAAGTATACAGTGGGCAACTCAGCCCTTAAATGACGCAATCACTTCCGTTGTTCTCCTATTAACAGTATGTGTCAGTCCAAACAAGACAAAGACCTTGATACTGGGTCCAGTAAATAGTAGAAGACTTAAGGACATTAGTATAGAACAGAGGGTAGGTTTCTGGTATTGTATAAACATAAATAACACATAAGGAAGGGAAACCCGAGGCCTGTAAACAGTAAATTAATATTAGACAAACATAAAGGTATGTTTTCAGGCACTCGTAAGAAATAAAGAAGTAGAACACTTGGACAACAGAAAAACAACAGACGTGAGTGGCCTACCCAGGGTTCGAACCCCGTACCTTCCGTACGACAACTCCGCCTAGCTATCAAGCGAATCACACTGACCCCACGGCCAGCTAGGCATCCCCCAAAAAAGATGCTTTGCTGGCTATTTATCAGTACGAAACACACAAGATAACACCGGAAGTATACAGTGGGCAACTCAGCCCTTAAATGACGCAATCACTTCCGTTGTTCTCCTATTAACAGTATGTGTCAGTCCAAACAAGACAAAGACCTTGATACTGGGTCCAGTAAATAGTAGAAGACTTAAGGACATTAGTATAGAACAGAGGGTAGGTTTCTGGTATTGTATAAACATAAATAACACATAAGGAAGGGAAACCCGAGGCCTGTAAACAGTAAATTAATATTAGACAAACATAAAGGTATGTTTTCAGGCACTCGTAAGAAATAAAGAAGTAGAACACTTGGACAACAGAAAAAAACAACAGACGTGAGTGGCCTACCCAGGGTTCGAACCTCGTACCTTCCGTACGACAACTCCGCCTAGCTATCAAGCGAATCACACTGACCCCACGGCCAGCTAGGCATCCCCAAAAAAAGATGCTTTGCTGGCTATTTATCAGTACGAAACACACAAGATAACACCGGAAGTATACAGTGGGCAACTCAGCCCTTAAATGACGCAATCACTTCCGTTGTTCTCCTATTAACAGTATGTGTCAGTCCAAACAAGACAAAGACCTTGATACTGGGTCCAGTAAATAGTAGAAGACTTAAGCCCCAAACATATCAATATTAGTACTACCTACTTATAAGTATGATAATGTCTAATATTAATTTACTGTTTACAGGCCTCGGGTTTCCCTTCCTTATGTGTTATTTATGTTTATACAATACCAGAAACCTACCCTCTGTTCTATACTAATGTCCTTAAGTCTTCTACTATTTACTGGACCCAGTATCAAGGTCTTTGTCTTGTTTGGACTGACACATACTGTTAATAGGAGAACAACGGAAGTGATTGCGTCATTTAAGGGCTGAGTTGCCCACTGTATACTTCCGGTGTTATCTTGTGTGTTTCGTACTGATAAATAGCCAGCAAAGCATCTTTTTTTGGGGATGCCTAGCTGGCCGTGGGGTCAGTGTGATTCGCTTGATAGCTAGGCGGAGTTGTCGTACGGAAGGTACGGGGTTCGAACCCTGGGTAGGCCACTCACGTCTGTTGTTTTTCTGTTGTCCAAGTGTTCTACTTCTTTATTTCTTACGAGTGCCTGAAAACATACCTTTATGTTTGTCTAATATTAATTTACTGTTTACAGGCCTCGGGTTTCCCTTCCTTATGTGTTATTTATGTTTATACAATACCAGAAACCTACCCTCTGTTCTATACTAATGTCCTTAAGTCTTCTACTATTTACTGGACCCAGTATCAAGGTCTTTGTCTTGTTTGGACTGACACATACTGTTAATAGGAGAACAACGGAAGTGATTGCGTCATTTAAGGGCTGAGTTGCCCACTGTATACTTCCGGTGTTATCTTGTGTGTTTCGTACTGATAAATAGCCAGCAAAGCATCTTTTTTTTGGGGATGCCTAGCTGGCCGTGGGGTCAGTGTGATTCGCTTGATAGCTAGGCGGAGTTGTCGTACGGAAGGTACGGGGTTCGAACCCTGGGTAGGCCACTCACGTCTGTTGTTTTTCTGTTGTCCAAGTGTTCTACTTCTTTATTTCTTACGAGTGCCTGAAAACATACCTTTATGTTTGTCTAATATTAATTCGCTGCCTCTTCCTTCCCCTAACTAAAAAGCAAAGTTAGATACCCCTTTACAGCTGGGTAGACTAGAGCTTGTCGATACCCTGAATCGAACCTGGCATTTTTGCCGCTAGAGACCAGCGCTCTAACCACTCTGTCAGTCGGACAGTCTGCCTGACACATAAACCTATTTACTGTTTCTTTGCTTCTTTTCTGTAATGAAATATTTGTTTATAAAGGTATATTATCCACACCTAAGGAAAGTTGGTTACGCCTATGCATGCGACTGCGGTCTTCGGTTTTGCATACAAACGTTCTTAAATCAAAGAACCAATCTTCTCTGTCTGATGAACACAAGGATGCACGAATGGGGGTTGGTCATTAATAATTTGGTTCCGAAATTTGAGGACTTAGTTGAGGTAATAAAGAGTAAATTTTCATCATATTAAATCTGTTATTACATCGTTTGCAATTAATCAACAAATAAATAAATCAATTAATCAATACTATTTAGGTTGCAAAATTTGTCTAAGTTCGCAATACAATGAGTTTATCGTTGTATTGGTGACAGAGCGGTGGCTTACAGATAACCCGCGGTGTATTACATGGGGTGTCGGGTGCAGGTAGATTTCAATTGCCAGCTCGAGTGGCTTCACGCCTCGTCGGCTTCTCGCAGGTGTGTCAGTGTCAGGCCCTGGTCGTGGTGTGCTGTGGAACGACCGCAATGGGTGATGGTAATCGGGAAAATAATGTGTGTTCAACATAGGGGTTACTTCCACAATTGCCTCCTGCTGGTGGAAAATTGTGGATTTTAAAGCAGCAAGGTGGAGTGGGTTCAATTTTCTACACAAACAACAGGAGGCTGACACTTGGGAGTCATGACCCTAGTGGGCCCGCCCCCATTAGAGTGTAAAGGAGAGTAAAGAGTCGAAACACTTGATCGGCGGGGGGATCCTTCTGATGATCAGATTGCCTCTTGTTGTATCGCTCTGTTTAGAGTTTCCTATCATAGCTCTCCATGGAATATAGGCCTTCAACAAACACCTGTTAAGTCCTCCTGTAACGTGCCATCAGCTCAAGTTCTTTCCACGTTTTCCTCACCATTATCACTTCAGTCTTCAGTTCATTATTCCAGGTGTTTTTAGGACTATCTCTGCCTCTTTTATCATGAGGATATCAGAGCAAGGACTGCCTTGTAAGGCTATCAACAGGTTTCCTAAATGGGTGTCCTATCTATGGCCAGCGTCTACTTACCATCTCTTGTTTCACTGGCACTTGTCTGGTTCTTGTCAGCAGTTATGATACTCTAATATAATAAACCCTCAGCCCATAAAAATAAAGACCTAAAGCTGGACCAAACAAATACATTTACATATCTAGGAAGTATAGTAACACCAGACTGCGCAACAAGCAAAGACATCAGTAACAAAATGAATAAAGCCAGAACAACCTTTGCAAATCTAAACAATATTTGGACATTTTCTCAGTACAGCACAAACACCAAATTAAGACCATACGAGAGTTGCGTACGTTCTGTACTTTTGTACGGTGATGAGTGCTGGAGAGTAACAGAAAAGGAAATGTCAAAATTATCCTCTTTCCACACAACCTGCCTAAGGAAAATTCTTCAAATTGTTTGACCAAAAACCATTTCCAACCAGGAACTGCTTCCACACGGCAGTCAAAAAGACATCCACACCATCATTGCGGACAGATGCTGGAATTGGGTTGGCCATGTCCTCAGAAGAGACTCTGACACCATTACCAGAACTACTATGCTATTGACACCAGAAGGACGGGGAAAGAGAGGAAGACCAAAGATAAACCTTGCAGAGAACTGTGGAGACTCAGATACAAGGTATGAACTAGAGTTTGGGCACTGCACGAAGGATGGACTCCAATCGAGCAAAATGGGAACAGTTTGTTGCTGCCCTACAATACGCCACTAGGCGTGATGACCACTGACTGCTTTGTCAGTTAGTGGCTAAGGACCCAACGAAAAAGAAGATTCGAACCTAAGAAAAATCATTAGTCAAACTACAGTAGTAGATCCCCATGAAGGAGGTATAACTTTGTAGAGTGCAGAATAATGAGATGTATTAACTGGTTGAATTTTAACAAAATTTATGAAGTACACCATCTTGAGGGAGGTAAAGGATCACGTTACACGCCCATTAAGGCATATTGGGAATATGGTGTTAGGCCCATATTTTCTTGACCATCGGCACACTAGGGGTGATGTGGCCAGCATCAAGCCGGCCGCCTTAACCTTCCCAGAGTTACTCTGGTACCCAATTCACGAGGCTGGGTCGACCCCAGAGCCGTTTGCGGTCTAAACAATCCCACCTCTACTGGGGATTGAACAATGGGCCACCGAGGTAGGAAGCCAGTTCACTAACCACTGTGCTACCACGGCTCCACACCATTTTGAACTTCTCTGTAATTTCAGGAAGGCTACGTTTGCTACGTTCAACCACATGCAGACTTTTTTTTTTTTTAAATCTTGTGCGATGCCTGTCTCGCTGTTAGTTTTTGTTCTCAACTGTCATATTTCAAACTGTCTGTGTCTAGACTTTATATTAGTGACCATTAATGCCACTGTCCGCGCAGACAGATACGTATTGAATTTCAATTTCAAATAAATAATACTTATATTTATCCAGCTAAGGTGACACTACTTTAACGATTACGCCTCGAATCATATTTTATTAACCCACATATACGTACTCTTAACTGATTCCAGGATGGACAAGATCCGGTCCATTACTGTGATCCGTCGAAAAGCAAAGACGTAAACTACCAACGTATTTTGCGGGGTAACTTTTTGCATCATCTTCTTCTTTGATCCTTAGCCACCCACTGTCAACGCAGTCAGTGGTCATCACGTCTGGTGGCATCTTGAAGGATAGCAAAAAAAAAACTGTTACCACTTTTCTCGGTTGGTTTTGCATCATGGTACTGCGATATTGTCTCATTTGTTACAGTTGCGAAATACATTTTACAGGTAGAAATATGAAAAGACCGTTGCGTTCTTAAATGTGCCTACCTAAATGTTGACAAAAGTTGCATTTGTATTATAAGGAATATATAATTAAGTATGTTCTGCCCTTGACACCAAGACTCTTCTTTTCTCTTTATTTACTGTTTCTTTGCTAATGAAATATTTGTTTATGAAGGTATATTATCCACACCTAAGAAAAGTTGGTTACGCCTATGCATGCGAGTCTACCGTTTTGCATACGAACGGTCTTAAATCAAAGAATCAATCTTCTCTGTCTGATGAACACAAGGATGCACGTATAGGGGTTGGTCATTAATAATTTGGTACCAAATTTGAGGACTTAGTTGAGGTAATAAAGTGTAAATTTTCATCATATTAAATCTGTGTTATTACATCGTATGCAATGTGGCCCATTGCTGTTATTTTTCTTTTTTTTATTAATGTCCCCCGCGAAGCATAGATCTTCAATTTGTTAATATTATGCAATCTTGTATAGCGCTACAAGCTCATTTCTTACATGACATTCTATTCTCTTTCTTATATCTGGCTAAAGTTCTCTTCTGTATGATGGTTTGCTTTTATCCTAAACATACGCCAAATACAAATACACCTAGACTATTGCCCCATAATGTCGGATCGTTGCTCATTGTTCAACACACATAGACTCCATTCACTTGAAAAATACGCTAGTTTGATACAAATATCCGGCGCATACATAAACATCTCACAAATACTGTCCCTTGGAAAATTCTTCCTCTTCAACCAAGACAAATTAGTTCATAGAATCCTTTCACAAAATGTCCCAAGTTTTGTGACCTCTTTTCAAATATGAAAGAAGGCGCAGTCAATGCCTAAACAGATTACAAAAACAACGTCAGGGCTTAACTTATTTAATAAAAGCTCAGCTTAATTTGTTGCTGATCCTTAGAACAACCTTCCACACGACCAAGCTGAAAAAAACAGCCACTCATATTATCACATAACTTTCTAATACTGTATCAGTGTTGATTATATGTTCACCTAATTTGATTATGTGCTGCCAAATGATTTTAATGTATGATTATGTAGCTTGAGAATGATGTTGTTTCTTTAAAGGAATTTGTTAATTTTGTTTTAATTTATTATAGAATCGTGTAAACATAAATATGCTTGTTTGTTATTTGTACAGTTCCGCATTATTTTACAATGAATACTTACAATACATGTAAGAATTGTGAGATGCCGTATTAAGACGAAAGGAAGGAAACGCAGAATGGTTCAACCGTGCACAAAAAAGTTGGGTGGTTTAATACTTCTATTTTATTCACCTAGTAAATTCCAGAAAAAGGATTCCTTTATAATGCAGATATCTGGATTCCTTAACGAGTGGCCACCCCAAATACAGCGCCTTTTCTTAATCCTTTGTTTCACTGCTGCGAATCTGCTTCTTTTCGCCAATTCTGTATTGGTGGTCTATCATACTTTGTCTTCCTCCAAGTCTGAGCAGGTACCAATTTATGAACGTTTGATTTATTTATAGTCGTTTCTGTTGCTCTCAACATTTCAGGGCACACAGCGGGTCTCTCTTGACATTTGAATTGACGACTGCATTTTGGAAAAATAAGAAATGCAAAAGAAATTCCGCCCTTTTCTACAATAGATTCATCCTTAGAGCTCTCCTTGCTACGCGTCTTTCACTTCTTCAGAGGAATAAAATTGTATAGGCTTGCTCGTATCAGTTCTATTCTGAGCATGGTGTAAAAAGCGAAGAATGGTCGTAAAGATAGTGTGTATTTCCTTATTATAGTTGTTTTCTATTATTTTTTTGCCGTTGATAGCTAAGCCATCAATACTTTCTATTGACATTCTATTTTCTAAATACAGTAGTATTTTTTATCTCACAATCAGCTCATTTCCAGCAAACAGCCAACGTGGTTATTCCATGTTCCAGTGATATACACCCATTGGACATGAAACAAAATTCTCAACTTCATTTTGCTCTGGTAACAAAATATCTGGAACTCAGTGATTCAGTTGGAGCCAACATAACAGCGGGTTATTTGATCACAAGAACAAATCTTCCACTCTCATCAAAATCATGAGTTAACCTTCCGGTTTCTTCTTCCTCAACTACAAAGATCGTCTATCATGCATCAATACAAGGGGTGACGCTGTCAGGTTCGTATCATTCCACACTGCTTGGTGCTTAATTTTCATTATATCAAGCTGTCATTCTGAGTATATCATTAACCCTTTAGTCTTTTCTTGGATGATGTGGTGGGTGGCTATAGGTTACCTTCTGCTTAAACGTTACACGAGCATATTATCTTTGTTATAGTTCTTTTTTAGAGTATCTGTTTGATTAAATAATTGCCCCTCATGTGCTCCAGGAGCATAGGCATCAAACACGTTAACTCCACTCATCCTGTCATGTAATCGTCTACTAAATATCATTCTATGCATCTGACATCTTTTGCATTTTTATCTCCAGTTAACTCATCCACGTGTTTGTTGTCGGTCCCCCTCTGCCTGTCTCACCCTGCGGATTCCAGAAAAAAGATCTGCTTTTGAATAGCTATCAACATGTTTCCCCAGTTTGTGTTCAATCCATGTTCAGCGTCGTCTTCTCATCTCTGGGGTATCTGTTTAATATGACATTCTTTCATGGATGTTTTTAATTTATAACTTTCACTTTGAAGATATTCTAGTGTTTGTCTAGCTCTTTCCATCAGTTCCACATTGATTACCTTGTTATAATATTCAAGGCTTCTATTCTACGCAAGCATCAGTTTATGAAAGTTTGTCTCGTTCTGGTTATTACCTTTGTTGTCCCGTGTGTCAAAATTACAGCAATATGGCTTCATTGACATTTGAGTTGAAGATTCTTATGTGTTTGGTTGATATAATTACAGATTCTTCCAGCGTTGTCAATATCAGTGGTATTCAACCTGGGTAACGCGTTCCCTTTGGGGTGCGAGAAGACATCTAAGGGGGCTCGTAAAAATAAATCTGCCAGGGCAATGTATAGGTAAATTGAATACTTGGATATATGCTCCAATAACCTTGGAGGTACATAGTTAAAAAAATATATCTGAGGGTACACGAACACAAAAGTTTGAATTCCACTGGTCTATATTGCTGCCATTATGTAAATGTACGAGGGGCGTTCAGAGAGTAATGCACCACATTGTTTTTCTCAGGAGCTGTTTATTCAAAAAGCATGAAATTTATATACAAAATACATGGATATGTCATGTAAACATCGGTATTATTCAACATAATCCCCATCAACTTGTACGGCTTTATGCCAGCGCGAAACAAGTGCATGTATTCCTAGCCCGTACCAGATTTTGTCTTGATCATGTAGCCATTTCTTCGCTGCATGAATCACTCCTTCGTCATCTTGAAACCATGTCCCACGGAGTGCATCTTTAAGTGGACCAAATAGATGAAAATCAGAGGGTGCCAAATCGGGACTATAGGGTGGTCCCTTCGCTCCTCACACATAGGGGGTAGTAGTACAGTCCAACCCAATTTAGTGATTGCTTCCCGTGTTTCCAGACTTGTGTGAGGTCGCGCATTGTCGTGAAGGAGAAGCAGGTCTGCTGGATTCTTGTGCGGCCGAACTCTGCGAAAACGTTGATTGAGTTTTTTCAATGTCTTAATGTAAGCTTGCGAATTGATTGTCTCTCCTCTTGGCATAACATCCACAAGAATCACACCTTCAATGTCCCAAAAGACAGTGATCATGACCTTTCCAGCTGAAGGAATTGTCTTGAATTTCTTTCTTCGTGATGATTGCGGATGATGCCACTCCATTGACTGTCTTTATGTCTCAGGTTCAAAATGATGTGCCCAGGTTTCGTCACCTGTAACGATCTTAGCCAAAATTTCTCTCCATCAGCATTGAAACGCTCCAACAATTCAGAAGAAATTGCTTTTCTTTGCAATCGGTGGTCATTTGTGAGACTTCGAGGAACTCATCTTGCGCAAACCTTAGAAAATCCGAGAGTTTTTATAACTGCATTTGCACTACCAATGCTGACTGACAGCTGTAAGGCCAATAGTTGAGTAGTGATTCGCCTATCGGTAAGAATAGTGCCCTCAGCGCATTTCAACATTTCTCCGTTGGTGGCTGTGGCAGGACGTTCACAGCGCGGCCGATCAAGCAGCTCCGTATCTCCACTTCCTGATTCTTTGATTCTCTGAACCCAGCGACTGACTGTACTCCTGTCGACTGCAAAACTTCCATACACATCACATAGACGCTTGTGAATGTTCACAACAGTTCTCTTCTCTGCTTCAGAAATTCTATCACAATTCGCTGCTTATAACGCATGTTGCTAACACGCTCCGATTCAACGGTTTACGGCAGCCGTATTATTTAGCCGGTTGCAGTGCAATTTAGTGCACACAATTGGCACATGCCATATTTGAAGTGTGCAAAATTTCATGCTTCTATCTTCATTATAAGCTGAGAAAAATGATGTGGTGCATTACTTTCTGAACGCCCCTCGTATAATACAGCATCTTTATGCTGTTAATTATAATAGGGAAATTTATTTTATTATTACTTTAGCAGTGTAAGTTGTGCATGTTGGGAAAAATTAGTAATGGAAGGCATGGTCCCTGGAAAGAGGGGAAGGGGACGACCTAGACGACGGTGGATCCAGGACATCACAGAGAGTCTGAACTTGTCTTTGGATGATGCTGGTCGACTTGCGTAAAATCGTGATCCGTTCAGAGCAGCTAAAATGGAGACAACGTTCTGGAGAGAATACATCACATGATGAAGATGAATGTAAGTGTGCCCGTGCAGTTCTCCGGGGTCTCTGATGATAGACAGAAAGAACAGGACAGGTACTCAATCAGGCGTATTGTACAAAGCGAGGTAGTGCATGATGCAGGCAACCTGGACATGTTAAACCGATTGTGTGATTCCTATACATTATATACACACATTGGGATTCTCGCCGGTGCTACGGAGTTCGCGCACTACGCTGAGATTCTCCTTGTGTAATCTAAGGCAGGAGATCGGAGCACTGATGGCGTTGTCCGTGTCCAATGAAGATAGTCCTTAAAAACCAAACCAAACCGATTGCTACTGAAACAACCGCTGTAAGATCATGTGACTTATTTGTGCATAGTTCTTGCAATGGGACTAGGTGCAGTGGGGGCCCTTGCTCGTAAGGGAGCGAAAATAAAAATGATGATGAATATACATGGTCCCCAATGTATTTCCCAGTTGTCTCTGGTGAGACATAGAAGTGACTGCTGCTCCCTCAGGCGAGGCGCACAAGACGACTAATATGAGGTTGTGCATGAAGCTGGCAACCTCATCATGTCAAACAAATTGCAACAGAAACCACTGCTGCAAGAGATTGCAAAGGTTTGGTGCAGGGTTCTTGCAAGGGGACAAGCTGCAATGTCGGCTTCATGGTCCATAAGGCGCGACAAAAACAATGATGATGATGAATATAAGTGTTACTTTCCAGCTGTGTTGTCCAAAATGGTAAGAAAGAAATAATGATTGTGAACAGATAAACTGGAAGGGCAAAAAAAACAACCGTGCTGTCTTAGTCACTTTTGGAAAAACAAGCAGAAATGCAAATACTGCAGTGTCGTCCTGAACAGTTACAACAATTTGATGATTATTTTTATTTTCGCTCCTTATGGAGCATGGGAGCCCAGCTGTAGGTGGTCACCTTACGAGTAGCCTGCACTAAAAACATCCATGTGTTCTATTATTTGTGGTTTCAGTAACAGAGGTTTTACATGTTGAAGTGGTCAGTCCCAGGCCCAAGCTCAAATTAATCGACTTCTACGACTTGCATGAAGGGGCAGCAGTCTTGTCTGTCGTGTGTCTACTCGGAGACCACCGGAAACCATAGAGACCCCAGAAAACTACAGAGATCCCAGGAAACTACAGAGGGTTAGACAAAGAATTTTAAAGCTAGAGAAATTTCTGACTAGGCCTCTCATGCCCGCATTTAAAAAGCACGGTAATCCAAGGATTAAACGGTACTTTTCCCGCATTCGCAGTGAGGACTCACGAGCTAGGATACAAAAATTCACTTTAGTCGTTAGCTGCATGAGTTGGCAACGCTATCATTTCTTTGAAGTGAGGTTAACAGGTGGTAAAACATAATTTAGTCTAAATTTTTCCCACCGCTTTTTTGACGCAAGTACACAACTTATATATATATATATATATATTATATATATATATATATATATATATATATATTATATATATATATATATATATATATATATATATATATATATATATATATATATATATATATATATCATATAATCTTAATTTGGTGCTTGTGCTGTACTGAGAGGACTTCCAGATGTTGTTTAGACTAAAAAAGGCTGTTCTTGCTTTGTTCATTCTGTTGTTGATGTCTTTGCTTGTTCCGCCGTCTGGTGTTACTAATCATATTTAGTCGAAATATAAATACATATAAAAAAGCACACAGGCATGAATGTTTTTAAAAAAAGAATCAGGTAGAAATGGACAGAAACGCGCTTTATCTCAAGGGGTGTGCAATTTCTTTTCCAGGCCGTTATGCCCGACTTTACCGTAATTTCCCGAAAAGACACCGTCAAAGGATTGCAAGTTGGCGGAAATTTATTACGGAACTGAACACTAAAAAAAAACTGGGATATTTGAGTTCGGTCAGATAGATTCATGACAATCTATATATATATATATATATATATATATATATATATATATATATATATATATATATATATATTATATATATATATATATATATATTATATATATATATATATATATATATATATATATATATATATATATATATATATATATATATATATATATATATATATATATATATATATATAGATTGTCATGGAGGTGCTAAACAGACCACCACCAACAGTAACACCTGATTTTAATAATGAAACATCCACAACCACTTTGCCAATAACTTGCGATGAATTCACGCTGGACGAGATCAAACAAGCCGTTAAAAGATTAAAAAATTTTAAAGCTGCTGGAGTGACGAAATTTCAGGGGAAATGATTAAAGCAGTTAATGACAACAACCTCTTGAGAATTTTAGATATTATAAATGAAGTATGGAGAGAAGAACAACCACCACAACAATGGAAAGACAGTATTATTGTAAAGTTACCGAAGAAAGGTGATCTATCAGACTGTAATAACTGGCGTGGTATATCTCTATTATCAGTACCTGGAAAATTATTATGTTGCATGATGTTAGAAAGACTTAAATTGCATGCTGACGAAAAGATCAGAGAAGAACAAGCGGGTTTCAGGCCGAAACGATCATGTATTGATCAAATATTCACACTAAGAACAATTATAGAAGAATCAGTGGAAAGGCAATCGCCACTTATTATCACCTTCGTCGATTTTCAAAAAGCCTTTGATAGTCTACACCGCCCATCATTGTGGAAGATACTTACAATCTATGGTTTTCCAACAAAATATGTGAATTAATCAAAGCGCTATATGACAATGCAAGATGTTGTGTTAGAACAAATAAAGGGAATACAGAATGGTTTACAGTAGAAACAGGGGTGAAAACAAGGCTGTATTATGTCACCACTACTTTTTGGAATAGCTATTGATTGGGTTATGAGAAACTATACCCACAATGAACAATTGGGTATAAAATGGACAAATGGAAAATTCCTGGGGGACCTGGATTTCGCAGATGATGTAGCATTCTTAAGTTCAACACCAAGACAATCCCAAGAAGCAATAAATAATTTGTGTCATCTCTCGGTTAAAATTGGTCTCCAAATAAATGCCTCTAAAACTAAAGCTATGAACTTTTCTAACGAGACCTTTGATATCATCTTGAACGGGGACAAAAACTACAGAAAGTTGAAAGTTTCAATTATTTAGGCAGTAAAATGACTCAGGATGGTGACACAACAAGAGAAATCCATACTAGAATTGCTTTGGCAGCTAGCGCCTTCAATAGATTATCTAACATTTGGAAATTACGATCATTGAATATACATACCAAGCTTCGTCTGTTTAATTCAAATGTTATCTCAGTGTTAACATACGGCTGTGAGAGTTGGAAAATAACAAAATCATTGGAGAACAAGCTGAATACATTCGAGAACAAATGTCTTAGAAAAACTCATGAACATCAGTTGGAAAGAATTCAAGACTAATCGACAAATAAGAGAAGACTCTAGGCAGAAATATGTCTCCGACTATATAAGGAAAAGACGATGGTCATATATCGGTCATGTCCTACGAATGCAAAACAACAGAATACCACTACAGGCGCTCACTTGGGTTCCTGAGGGTAAAGCGGAAAAAAGGAAGACCAAAAGAAACACTCAGAAGAACAATAATAAGAGAAGGAAGAACGTTGGGCCTAAATAATGTGCAAGAGCTAAGAGGAGTGGCGTCACAACGAACAACCTGGAGAGCACTGGTTTCTGCCTTATGCGCCGTGTTTGGTGCTTAAAGAATTTATTATTATTATTTATTATAATATATATATATATATATATATATATATATATATATATATATATATATATATATATATATATATATATATATATATATATATATATTTTTATATATTTATATATATATTTATATATATATATATATATATATATATATATATATATATATATATATATATGGAGCCGCGGTAGCATAGTGGTTAGTGCACTGGCTTCCTAGCGCAGTGGTCTATGGTTCGATCCCCTGGGCGTGTAAACGGGTTCCTTTACCTTTTTATATATATATATATATATATATATATATATATATATATATATATATATATATATATATATATATATATATATATATATATATATATATATATATATACATACATATAGTACACCCCAGAGAAATAGAGAGAGAAAAACGTCAACTCATATTATTGTACAGCCATGTAACAGTTCAAGAACAACTTGACACAAAGGTAATGTACACACCATAGTGACAGAGCAAAGGTATCGTTTACACCCATGAAACAGGGTAAGAAATATGTGACACAGAGATATTTTGTACACCCCAGCGACAGCACAAGAAATACTTAACAAAGGACGATTTTATGTGTCCAACTTACAGACAGCGAAACTTAAAACAGGGAGATTTCTTCCACCTAACAAACAGTAACATTTGACAAAGGGATATTGTTACCAGTAATTTTATGGAAGGGGACGTGATCTGGAAAATATTAGGTGAGCAGATTAGATTATGGGTTGTCATTGCTTGAAGACGTGATTGTCTTTAATGTTATGTTAAATTGTAATAGTAGAAGTAAGGTTACAAAGCGTGTGAACGCTAGTCAGTTCAATTGTGGAGGTTTGTTCACTCCGAACCGTGCAAGTAGTGAGACTGAACGGTATTTTTGAACAGCCGGGTATCGTAGCGGTTTTAGGGGGAAAATGTGTATTCCCGTGGGCAGTGAGTTTTGGGCATCGATCTGGAGAGGTCGTCCCATAGTGTGTGTTCTTGATAGTAAGCCTGTACAGTGCTGAATATAAGAGGCCATGATTTATGTAAGGCCATTATTTCCTGATAGAGGATAATTGTGTTATGTGAAGACATGTTGATAAGTGATATTATTGCAAACTGCTGGGTAAGCAGTATTGTGAATATTTTGATAAGGATCCATTAACTTACACATGTCATATAATAGCGCTAAAAATGAGTAAAGGCGAGATTATTGCAGACTGCCGGGGATGGAGTCGTGTGAGAAATTGCTGGTAGGACTCATTAGATTATGATAGCGCTTATGTGAGTGTAGCACGGCGAGGTTGGCCGTTTGCTATCTTTGAGAAGGATCCATTATTATTAATACAGCGCTTATGTGAGTGTAGCACGGCGAGGATGTCCGTTTGCTATTTATGCAGTAGCACGGCGATGATGTGAGCCGTTTGCTATCTGTGAGGAGGCCATATTTGCGGATCCATTATTATATCTTATAGCGCAGGAGGAGTATCTGGAGGATACCATATTTATGTTAGCACGGCGGGATGTCCGGTTGCTAACGGATCCATTATTATTATGTGAGGAGTATCTGGAGGATACCATATTTATGCAGTAGCACGGCGATGATGTGAGCCGTTTGCTATCTGTGAGGAGGCCATATTTACGGATCCATTATTATATCTTATAGCGCAGGAGGAGTATCTGGAGGATACAATATTTATGCAGTAGCACGGCGATGATGTGGTCCGTTTGCTATCTGTGAGGAGGCCATATTTACGGATCCATGATTAGAATATTATAGCGCTAATGTGAGTACAGGTGGATAGCGCTGAGTTGAGGAGTATCTTTAAAGAGGTCATGGATATTGTAGTATCTGCATGATTCTGAGATGTGAGAAGTACTTTATTATTGTATTGCTATAACTTGTAGTTGACTATAACTGTGTATTCTGTGTTAACGTGGCGTGTTGTGGTGTATTAAACATTCGTTAACTATCACCAGCCGTTACACCCTTCCATGCTTCTATTGTGTGTATCTAATGTGAGTGACTGTCCCAAAACACACTCACCTTCTTCACTATAAAAACATCCACTGAGTTTTATCAGTGGTGGACCAAACCAACGGGTCGTAACACCCACATTACATTCGCGTGATAAGAGAGTAAATTAGGTCAGATTCTGGACCAGTCATTACAAGTGGGAACACTGAAAGTTGTTATGTTTGGCTCTGTGTGGGCGTGGCTTAATTCAACTGTACACAGGTATCAGCTGACTGCGCATATCCATCCTCATATCTTGGCGTGTGTAGCAACTAAACTAACTTTATCAGTTGGTTTCGATATCAAATAGCTGTTATCTGATAGCGACATTGATGCCATAATTGTTACAGTGCTTGTTCCAGTCTTTCCATATGCAGATTCAACTATAGGTGCAGTATTTTGGAGAGTTCGTCTGCACGTATACCTCAATTGACAACTTGCGGAGTTGCTGTGATCGGTTCCTGTCGTCTGATGCATTGTTGAGGACATACTGTGCAGTGGCAGAGATCTGAAGACAAGAGAGCTTAGTCCTTCTATCTTTCTGCAGTGGAGTGTTTTAACGTCAGAACTTTGTGATATCCAGTGTGTTAGCGAAAGAGACGGGATTACCTTCAGTTAAGTGCTTTTGTTGTGTGTAAATGTTGCCACTTCTGTCCATGTCAACAAGCCTCAATCTGCACTATCCTATTCTATTGATAACTATTGTTGTTGTTGTCGATAATTATATCGATTAATTATAGAATGTGATGATGTACAGGGATTGATGATACAATATTTGAGATCTAAACTTGATTTGGTATAATGAAAGTTTAATTAAGACATATATGGTTGACTAAGTAAACAAGTCACAATGGATTCTGATGCAGATCCGGAGGATATGAGACCTGTATTAGAGTATCTGTTTCAAGAGGGGACAGATTGTCAGGGATTAAAAGGCCCAGAGCTTGAGTCACATGTTATGGACAGGTTTTTGATCTGTGCATCGAAAGCTCTAAGAGATTTTGCTGATGAGAGATTTCAGTCAATTCCTCATGTGAGTATGGCTGAGGATCTGGCAAGGTTATTGGTTTTGGACCTTCATCTGTTCTTGGACAATTATATTAGTATTAAACGTGATAGCATATTGAAGAGTATGCGTACGTTATTGCTCGACGGCATATATAGTGACCAGGAAGAAGAGTTAAAAGAGAAGAAGCAAATAGGAGATATAAAACAGAGTACACAGGAGAAAAGGGAAAGTTGCTTAAAAAGTACTACTGAAGTGAATGAGCTACATAAAAAAGTGACTAAACTTACAGGTGATTTATGTAAATCAAATTCTGAGCTTGCTTGTGTTCGAGCAAAATTAGACTCGGCATTAGGCAAAATTGAAGAGTTAGAGACTCAAATGAAACATAAGAATGTTGAGTTGGAAAAACTTACACAGGAGACTCAACAAAAGAAAGAGACATTAGTAGAGTTGATGGTTGAGAAAGAGAAGGTTGATAGGCTTACGAATAGTCATGATATTGAGATTGAGAGGGTTGATAAAGAGAGAGTGAAAGAGTTAATGATGGAGAAAGACAAATTGATTAAAATTGAAAATTTGTTAGCAGAGGAAAGCTGCAAGGTCTTAAAAGCTGATAGTTTAAACAAGAGATTAAGTGAACAGATTGCACTTAGAGACATTGAGATTGCAGAAGCAAGAAGAAGAATATATGGTCTGCTTGACGTAGTCTTGAATAGCAATATGTGGTCTTCTGTCAATGGTGACAGTGATAGACAGAAAGTTGCTTATCATCAGAGCACTAAAGCAAAAAGCCAGCCTTATACACTTTTTGCGGATTCTACGGTCAAGAATGATGGACATAGGTCGTTTCGTGGGAAATATAACTTCCAACGCAATACCAATGCTATTTCCAATAATATTGTTTCTTGGCGACAGTCCAACAAAGAGAATTCTACAGTAATATCCAGTCCTGTAGATAAGGTAGATAACAGTGCTAAATCTAAAGTCAGTGTGTTAAAAACCAACAGCGTATTTATTGACAGATCTGATAAATTGGTTACAAGTAACAAACATACCACTGCTTGTTCCATGAAGGAAACAAATGTTGTGAAAAAAAAATAAAGAGATTGTCAAACCTTCTAGTCATACCCAGTCAAGGCAGTGTGACTCATTTCTTAAACACATTACTACAAGCAAAGAAAAAAATAATTTTGATAGGAGACATAACCCTAAGGTTATAAAGTACCAAGGGAGTTCATCCTACGGTAACGTTTCTTCGCCTAAAAACAAGAAAAAATGTGACAGATCTCAACATTGTGATTCTAAAAGTTTAGAAAACTATAGCAGAAGTAATTATATGAAAGTTCATCAGTCAAGTAATAATTTTTCTGCTAAAAAGTCAGTTCTATCTGATGGACATTGTTATCTGGGAAGAAGTATTAAGAATAACTATTGTAACTGGGATTTAAATCAGTACAACGGTGTTAATAGAGCAAATAACAATGCTCTCAAAAGAAATTATACAGATCGCAACCAGGTTAACTGTGCTCCATATAAGAGCAAGATTATTAGCAATCAGAGTAATAGGAACGGTAATAGGTTCTTAAATGCTTTTGCTTGTCATGCTGATAGGTTTGAGAGATCATCTCGGTCTTGTGAAGGTAGTAAATTTTTTTCAGCCTACCGCACTGACAACTGTGAATTATAGGTCAAGTTGTCCCTATGTTGTCTGCTATGTGACGAGAGTTGTTGACATCGCAGGAGGGCCACAACCTTACACCACGGAGTTTGGGTAATTATAAAGTGAATTTTCCGTGTTCACTCATAATCTTACCATGGATTAAAATAGATATTTTCATTTGTATTGTCTCACAGCGAGCGACTTTGCGAGGGGAATCACCATTCTAATTTGACATTACCTGCGAGAGATATAGATCACTAGGTACCATTTATCCATTCAAGCGAGCCTAGCCAGTACGTTAACCCACCGTGTCATGATGTCACCTTGCGTGTTGATGAGATGTTCGCAAGACCTCGAAGGAATTTTTTTTTGGTTTTTTTTTCAAAGGTCCTGTTTATTTTTTGTTCTGTTTACAAACACTGAATGTTATTGTATTCCTTAGTATAGAACTTTATATGTGGTTAATAGAATATTATGTAATCTTTGTAACATTTGATTGCCATAATGTTTTGGTTGTTACTTATATGACTGTATTTTAATTATGCATTAAATAATTTCTATGCACAAACTTATTTACTGAGACGATGTAATAGTCATTTTCATAGATAGTCCTGAGTATTTTATTCACTACTTAAAATTTTGGGTTTGTTTTTCATCATGGGTTTGATACCATGTTTAGTTAACATATTTATATACAGATTATTTAAATTAATTGTTTAGTGAAAAGGTAATTTTAAACATAACTTGTATGTATTATTAATGATTTTGCGTTGAAGTTAAGGACGTATTCTGAAACTTGGTTTCCATTTTTGCTAAATTATGACATTTGATAATTTAAACAATTTGATTTTTTGTCAGCCAGAATTAACTTAAATTTCCTATTAAATTAAGTGGGTAGATTAACAGCGACGGCTGATACTCTTGTTCATTTAAAGAATTTATATATCTGATTATAATACATAGTTAAGATAAATAATATTACACTTATATATATTTATAACTTCGTTTGTAGTTAACAGTTTATTACCCAATGTGACGTTTCTTTGATGTATTTTTTTTAAAAGAAGAAGAAAAAAAACTTACACGTTTTTCATGTATGTCTGTTTAAAGATAAGATTATTTTTATGTTACTCAGCTAATTTAATTGTTAGTCGTTAATTATAGCTACATATTACTTAGAAATAAAAATACTATTTTTATTTAACCTAACGTTAAGAAACATTTTTTGTATTGTAATTTTTTTGAAAAAATGTGTTTTGGACATTGTGATATTTATTTTTTCTGCGCCAGCGCTAGATTGTATGTTAAGGTTACTATTATGTAGTGACATTAATTCTTTGAAAATGTCGTGATGTTTGGATGTATTTTTTGGTTGTTAGCGCTTGACTATGCGTCAATGCGGAACTTGTGTTATCGTTAATAATTTTTGTTTGGATGATATTTGATGTAATTTATTTTTAGTTATGTATAAGTTTATAATTTAGTTAAATTACTTATTATGCTGTGCTTGTCTTAAGCTTTTCTTTTTTGTGTTAGTATATAAATATACTTTAGCATTTTTGTATTTTACAATACGTTGTTACAGTTGGATAGTTATTGTTAGGTATTGTTACCAACTTTCTTTACATTTGCATCTTTACTGTCATCTCTCTTTGTTGACTATTCGTCATTTCTTTACATCTTTTCTGTTGTCTTTTCAATATTGTCTGATATTTTGTTTATGCTTCCGTGTTTCATCTTTGATGTAATTCATACTTCTTGTATACTTTTTTTTTCGTGTTACGCTATTTATACTTTCATTCTTTGTAGTGTTAAATTAATTATATGACTTTAGGTAATGTAATTGGTTCTTATAGTTCTATTTGTTTTACATGTATGGAATTGTTGTCTTCATTGGCATCTTATGATTCTATTTGATGCTTATCATATTCCCATTTCATATTTTGTCTTTTCTCTTACGATAGTTTATTTTCTGTTTAGTTTGTACTATGTATACTTAGTTTGGTTTTGTATTAGATTATTTTTTGGTATGCTTGAATGAGTATGTTGGATGATTTAGTCGTTATCTTACATTTATTGATGATATTTTTGTAGATGTGCTATGTTCTCTTGTCATAGGTATATTTTTGTAGGTAATTGATAGAACTTCATTAATTTTTTAAATTTTTGGGAATTAATTAAAGAGATATTTGACATAACTTCATTGACAGTTAAATTTTTGGGAGTTTATTTTTGTACGTATTTCATATAATTTCATTAACCTTTAAATTTTTGGATCTTAAATTTTCTAAAAAATGATAAATCATTTTTTCCCGGACTGTGTGGCAAACTGTTACCAGTAATTTTATGGAAGGGGACGTGATCTGGAAAATATTAGGTGAGCAGATTAGATTATGGGTTGTCATTGCTTGAAGACGTGATTGTCTTTAATGTTATGTTAAATTGTAATAGTAGAAGTAAGGTTACAAAGCGTGTGAACGCTAGTCAGTTCAATTGTGGAGGTTTGTTCACTCCGAACTGTTTTGAGCTACGGGTGTTTAGCTATTTGTGGCTAGCCCGTGCAAGTAGTGAGACTGAACGGTGTTTTTGAACAGCCGGGTCTCGTAGCTGTTTTAGGGGGAAGATGTGTATTCCCGTGGGCAGTGAGTTTTGGGCATCGATCTGGAGAGGTCGCCCCATAGTGTGTGTTCTTGATAGTAAGCCTGTACAGTGCTGAATATAAGAGGCCATGATTTGTGTAAGGCCATTATTTCCTGAGAGAGGATAATTGTGTTATGTGAAGACATGTTGATAAGTGATATTATTGCAAACTGCTGGGTGAGCAGTATTGTGAATATTTTGATAAGGATCCATTAACTTACACATGTCATATAATAGCGCTAAAAATGAGTAAAGGCGAGATTATTGCAGACTGCCGGGGATGGAGTCGTGTGAGAAATTGCTGGTAGGACTCATTAGATTATGATAGCGCTTATGTGAGTGTAGCACGGCGAGGTTGGCCGTTTGCTATCTTTGAGAAGGATCCATTATTATTAATACAGCGCTTATGTGAGTGTAGCACGGCGAGGATGTCCGTTTGCTATTTATGCAGTAGCACGGCGATGATGTGAGCCGTTTGCTATCTGTGAGGAGGCCATATTTACGGATCCATTATTATATCTTATAGCGCAGGAGGAGTATCTGGAGGATACCATATTTATGTTAGCACGGCGGGATGTCCGGTTGCTAACGGATCCATTATTATTATGTGAGGAGTATCTGGAGGATACCATATTTATGCAGTAGCACGGCGATGATGTGAGCCGTTTGCTATCTGTGAGGAGGCCATATTTACGGATCCATTATTATATCTTATAGCGCAGGAGGAGTATCTGGAGGATACAATATTTATGCAGTAGCACGGCGATGATGTGGTCCGTTTGCTATCTGTGAGGAGGCCATATTTACGGATCCATGATTAGAATATTATAGCGCTAATGTGAGTACAGGTGGATAGCGCTGAGTTGAGGAGTATCTTTAAAGAGGTCATGGATATTGTAGTATCTGCATGATTCTGAGATGTGAGAAGTACTTTATTATTGTATTGCTATAACTTGTAGTTGACTATAACTGTGTATTCTGTGTTAACGTGGCGTGTTGTGGTGTATTAAACATTCGTTAACAGTACACCTGCCGTTATAACCATAAATGACTTCTACGTGCGTACCTGTGTTGTGAGTGATTGTTCCAACACGCACGCACTCAATCAACCACAAAGAAATCAGCATATAACAGATATTTTGTTAAACCTAGAGACAGCGAAACTCAATAAAGGGATATTTTGTCTACAATAGAGACAGCAACATTTAACAAAAAGATATTTTATTTATCCTACAGACAGTGAAAAGGGATTTGTCTACCTTATAGACAGCACAATTTAACAATTGGATATTCTTCCACCCCAGAAACAGAGTAACATTACAGAGGGATATTTGTCAGCTCTACAGATATGGAAACTTAATAAAGGGATATTTTGAGCGAAACTTAACAAAGGGATATTTTGTCCACCGTAGAGACAGAGAAACTTAACAATAGAATATTTGTACCCTCAAAGAGACAGCGCCAGAAAAACTGAACAAAGATCACTAAGTAGCTACCAAAGAAGCTATTTAAATCAATCAACAGCCCTCTTCTCTGTCTCCTTCCTCCACGAAAATCGAACCCAGCTACCGTCCTGCCATCAAGACGTATAATCGCTGAACGTCTCGTAATCTTGTTGCTACGGAAACAGACCCCATTTCACAACACCCAACTTCCGCTATTACCTTAAAACATACTCCCTCTTGACGGATGTCGTAAAATGTCCCTCTTAAGTTGGAGTTAAAGGACTTTAACAAACTTTGAATTTCAAGTTTGTTTGGAAGTCCGTCGGGTCGATAATTTAAAACAAACGCGTGTTTAAAACGTTACTGTATGGAAATTGTGAGGCGAGTATGACAAAAAAACGATAAAGACAACAAAGGTTCTTGTTTTTATATTATGTATGAATGTGTTATTGTGTATAATTTTGTGTATGTATTATATATATATTTTATATAAGATATATATATATATAATATATATATATATATATATATATATATATATATATATATAGTAGGGCTGGGATCTTTAACGATTAATCAATCGATTAATCGTTTAAAAAACATTTGTAATCGATTAATTGGCAAAACCAATTTTAATCGATAATTCCATCTTAGCAATGTTAATGTTTTTATTTAAAGCGAGAGCATTTGCTATGTTAGAGATTTGTGATATAGGATTTGGCAATTTGGCATGTATGATCAATAATAATAAATCGTATGGCTGTACTTTTCAGTATTTTCATTTTATTTTCCGGATGTTATAGACTTTATCAAATTATTCGAAACTGATCGATTAATCTTCGATTAAAGAATTTCGATTAATCAACTAATTTTTTATTTTTTTAAATTAATTTGTTTGCTACTTTTCTTTGTAGCACGCTCCTTTCAACCATCTACCATATACATGGAGCTGTTGGTTATATCAGGACGTGTTTCCTTTATTGTAATATGTTTTGTTTGTATTTATTTTATACTATATTCTCTAGTAGGTATTTTTCCTTTTGTAGTTATAGTTCAAAATGTTTTTTTTTTAAACCTAAATATGATATTTTATAAGCTTACATGTTTTTAATTTTCACTGGACGGTTTATTTGTTTAATCCGTATGTATCTGGGGGGGAGTCTTTAACTAGTGTGGACTACTGGCTCGGATCCTTATTTATTTTTTTTATATATTAGCTTTAGTTTTTGTGATATAGTGTTTTATTAACTTTTGCACTTCTGAAGGGGTCTTTGTGCCTATGAGATTTTCTACACTCATTTCTACCTTGTGGTTACTACAGTATGTCTTAATGTTTTGCCTCTGCTGGTCATATTTTTTGCAGTCCACCAGAAAGTGTCTAATTGTGTTTGGTTCTTGACACTCTTCGCATGTGGGTTCCTCAATCATGAAATATCCAGTTCCAAGCTTGAGCCTCATCAATTTTTTATTAATTGGAATTTTTAGTTCATCTTGTATTTGACATTTTTTGCTTGGTTTTTTTTAGGATTTTATATGAGTGTCTTGCTTTTTTACTTTGGTCCCATGCTGTTATCCACTCTTTAATTATTGCTTGAGCAATTAAGCTCTTAATTTCAAACTTCCCTAAGCCTACTTCAATTTTCTTATAGCTAGTTCTACCCTCTTTGGCTTCTTTGTCTGCAAGCTCATTTCCTGCTATCCCTACATGTGATGGTATCCATGTTACTGTTGCACTGCATCCTATAGTGTGCAGGTATGTATTAACCTGTAGTATTTCCTCTATAATATCTGGCCTGCTACATTCATTTCTGTTTCTGATAGCTAATACTGATGAAAGATATATGAAAGGTAGTGGTTGGGGAGCCTGCAATAAGACAATGCTAACCTTCTATAAATCGTTTATAAGGGGCAAACTTGACTATGCCAGTGTTGTCTATGCATCAGCCACCCCGAGCAATAAGAAAAAAACTAGACACAGTCCAAAACCAGGCACTGTCAATAATAGCAGGTGCCTCAAAGGGAACATCAGCAGAGGCACTAGAAGTAGCGCTAGGCATTATACCCCTGGAGCTAATGAGAAAAGAACTGAGATTCAGCTACTGGGCAAGAGTGGCACAAGATCCAACTTACTCAGCACACAAAACCTTTGATAGGGGTAACCAGTACATAGGCCACATTCCATTAAACCATAATAGAGACCCGTGAGGGTGGAAAACAATGGATGAAGGGGATCAACACCCAAACCTATTTAATACGATAAACAGTAGTGCTCAGTATATAGCAAAGATCCCACCATGGGAATTAAAAGTGCCAGAAACTGACTCCCACTTATCGAAGATCATAAGCAAATCTAACGACATAATCTCAGCAAAAATTAAAGCACTAGAGTACATAGAACGGTATATAAATAATAGCCTAACTATATATACTGATGGGTCAAAAGATGAAGAAGGACAATTAGGAGCAGGAATAGCAATACCAAAATTAAAAATTTATAAAAGATACAAAGTAACAGGTAATACATCCATCTTTACAGCAGAATTAGTGGCAATCCTAAAAGCCTTAGAAATAGCTGCAGAAAACCCACCCAAAAGAGTAACCATTCTCACAGATTCCCAATTTTGTTTAATCAAACCCAGCCCTATTATACCTTGTATATATCTGACTTGACATTGACTGTCACTGGGCGTCAGCTCTTGGTGACCATATATACATACATATATGTGTGTGTGTCTGTGATGTGTGCGTGTGGTTTGTGTGTGTGTTTAACATTCCTGACAGTGTCATGTTTCAGTCACCTGCCCTGCTTTGGCTCCTCAAGGAGCATGGAGCCACCGGGCAGCTGGTCCCATTGCAGCAAGCCGACACCGAATCATTCGTGTGTTCTTAAAGCGGTGGGTTCTGAAGCATTGTATTTTCCATGAGGGGGTTGCCAGCCTCATGTGCAACCTCATATTGGTTGTCTCTCATGACATGCGTGAGAGAGAGCAATCATCCTCAGATACCACCCGAGAACTACAATCAATCAATCAATCAATCAATCAATCAATCAAATTGCTTGGCACTCCCTATGGAGCATAAAGCCAACACTACAGCTGCCCCCTCCCCTTACAGGAAGCCTGCAACAAACATTCACATGCTCTTGTAGCTGCTGCGTCTGTAGCACTTTGTTTAAGATGATGACAATGCCATCCACCCATGCACAACCTCAGATTAGTCGCCTCGTACTATCAGTCAATGAGACCAGCAGTCCTATTTTACTTAAATCTCTACGGAGACTTCAGGACCTATAAAGGCCCTAAACTGTGCTCTTAAGTTATAGAAAGCAAAGGCGGCGAGGAAGGTAACTGGTCACCGCACCTAATAAAACTGAGCCTATGCTTGAGAAGTCTTGAACACTTACATCCATACGGTTGTATGTGCTGTGGGACAACTTTACCTATCATATATATATATATATATATATATATATATATTATATATATATATATATTATATATATATATATATATATATATATATATAATATATATATATATATATATATATATAGTCGTTCATCTTCTACCGTGAGGTGTAGAGGTTTGGAAGAGAGAGCGCCCTTAGTGGCTAAGAGGTATGGCGTCCTCCTCGAATTCTAAAAGTACTACGTTCGATCCCCCAGTAGAGTGACTATAATTTATAGAAATTTTTCAGAATTAGCGATCCTAATTATATCATACTCCCCCTGGTCTTCTGAGTAGTGAGATCGGATGCCTAACCTTCTCGGATAAGGGCGAAAAAATAGGAGGCCCCTGTGCAAGTTGCGCACGGTAAAAATCCCACAGCAGTTGGAAATCCTAAAGAGTAGGGCTTATCAGGCCGCTGCCCTGGCAAAATTAAATCATTAGAAACCTACCCACCACAAAAATATTTATATAATGTGTGATTCATATATACACAGATTGGGATTCTCGCCGGTGCTACGAAGTTCGTGCACTGTGCTGAGATCCTCCCTATGTGACCTTAGGGGGGAGATCGGAGCACTTATGGAGTTGTCCGTGTGCAATGAAGATAGTCATTAAAACCAAACTAAACATATATATATATATATATATATATATATATATATATATATATATATATATATATATATATATATATATATATATATATATATATATATATATATATATATATATATATATATATATATATATATATAATATATATATATATATATATATATATTTATATATATATATATATATATATATATATATATATATATATATATATATAGTATATATAATTATATATATATATATATATATATATATATATATATATATATATATATATATATATATATATATATATATATACTGTATATTTATATCAAATATGCGTGTGTGTGTGTGTGTGTGTGTACTTTCTGATATAGTGAAATATGTAAATGTTTACTGTATGAATTTGAACAACAGAATAATGTGTTCATGAATGAGCGAATATGTTAAGTACACGACACAAGTACACTACACAAGTACACTACACAAGTACACTACACAAGTACACGTCACAAGTACACTACACAAGTTGAGGCACCAAAAAAGACCCGGCAGTTACTATTTCGCCATACAGTCTTTTGACTTGCCTTTTCCATTTATTTACTAGGACGTGCCTGCCGAGATTGACAGATAACGCCAGCCTCAGATCTGGAGTGAGCACTGCAAGGTTCCCAACATTAGATTACATGCATGGTCACGCGAGAGCAAAGCCCTGTACACATTCTGAGCAAAGTCTGGGAACCAACTAACAAATGCGATCAAATGTGATCTGGCATGCACCAAAACAAGAAAAAACAAAATAATTCGATGAACATCAAGTATATGCTGCAAAGACGCTATTGACGTCACACTAGCAAACGCAGCAGCCGAATTTTAGCGAAATCAGTGCTTCAAATAACAGCAGCGCTGATTAATATTAAGCGGATGGTGTTCATAATAGATTTTCCAATAACAGTACATGATATTAATTCATCGTTGTGAGAACGTGAATGATTTCGTGCAGATTTCTCGCAAGGGGGTGGGGGCAAAAGGAAGGAAAATAATAATGATGGTGATGAAGATATGAAAGAGAGACTATGAATATAACCCTTCAATCTTAAATAGAACAAATATAATAGGTAACGACGAAAGCATTAATCGCACAAACATGTAACAACATCGTTAACACTCAAACAGCACGATGAAAATCGTTAGATGACATACTAATAATGAATATTTAAAAAAAAAACAGTTGCATGTAAGTGGCGTTAATTGAAACTTACCAGATAAAATGAAGATACAGAAGTTCCATGGCAACTTAGAGAAGAATCAAGGAGAACGGACAAAGCAAGAATGATATCTGAATAGATACAACCAGCGCGCAACAGCAACAATTGATATTCAAACCCTTCGACATGTTCTGAGAGACTGCGCATCCTTGGATTTGCTTAGATTGCAATGACGTCGATTCTCATCAAACAATAATAATAAAGATATCTGAAATAAACCGGACTGGCTAACTATAATCTATAGATACATGGAGACAAGTGAAAGATAGGGGAGAATTGATTTTAATGAGTTCCGTAAAGGACATCTCGTCAAAAACTCACGAAGTGACAGGATAAGAATCAAGGCTTCTAAAAAACATCACATGAAGTGATAAGTAAAGATACTGTGGATTCAGAAATACATGCAGTCTATTATTTAATATATTTATTATAAATAAAATGAACAGCAAGCATTGTGACTGGGGTAGCTTCTGACGGTTGCAATTATGAGAAAACCAATGTTTGCTAGAGCGGAATTTGTTATTTAAATCATTAAAGACGTCACAGAGAAGTACCTACCTTCCGCCCCCACGTTTGATGCCATACAGGTTAGACAGATAAGGGCCAGGGCGCCCCTAAAACACAGAGCTATCATTGGTCTGGGTAGATGTTAGAGTACCTGAGGAGGAAAGACGCAGTCTTGTTAACTAAGGTCAAGTGATTACTTTTTTTAACTCTCTTTCTTTCTGTTTCTCTCTCTGTCTCTCTCTGTCTCTCTGTCTCTCTCTGTATCTCTGTCTCTCTTTGTCTCTCTTTGTCTCTCTGTGTCTCTCTCTGTCTCTCTCTGTCTCTCTGTCTCTCTCTGTATCTCTCTGTATCTCTCTGTCTCTCTCTGTCTCTCTCTGTATCTCTCTGTCTCTCTCTCTCTGTCTCTGTCTCTCTCTCTGTCTCTCTCTCTCTCTCTTTCTCTCTCTCGTTTTTTTTCAAAGAAAAAATATCACGTTCAACTCTTGATGGGTTATTGGTATTATACAGTGAAGTAATGTCCAGATAATAATTTTGTTTTCGGAAATCAAAATAAGTTATTATCTCCCCACCTCACTCAGTTCAAAGAGGGTAAGTCAAAAATGTAAAATTGTGTGAATGTATGTGTATGTGCACAGACACACGCACACGCACACACACCCACGCACACACACCCACACACACACAATTCAAATAAAATAAAAAAGTACAAACAACTTACAACTGTCATGTTGTTAACAAGGGGAAAAGGGTAGGAAAGACCGGAGTGTCAGTTCTCTCTCTTTCTCTCTCTCTCTCTCTCTCTCTCTCTCTCTCTTTCACTCTTTCTTATATATATATATATATGTTTGCATGTACATACATACAGGTATATACCTATGAGAGAGAGAGATAGATGGAGAGAGGTGTGGTAAAGTGGGATGATATAAATACTTATAGGGGACTTAGTGTACTGACTGAGATCAGCTGTGAAGGTATCTGTATCTAATATGTGTAGTGTTTTACAGATAACCTTACTTGCTGCCACATATTTATATCTCAGTCAGAATTATTCTGGAATGTTGTGATGGCAACGTTATATGTCTAGGGTTATGCAAATGAAGAAGTGTAAGTCACCACAACAACAACAACAGATAAACAATTTAATTAGTCCACCACACTTGACAACACTGTGACACTCACAAACAGTCAACACTCTAGAAGAATATCTTAAACAGATTCAATGATAAATTTCAGATATATACAGATGTATTGATTTTTTCTACAATAGTGATCCTGATTCAACTACACAGTGAACCAGGCAATATAATAACATGTAATTACAAATATTATGTACACAGTGATAAATGTGGTCTTTGCATTGACATACAATATTAGTAATCTATGTGTGTGAGTTGTGATGTGGTAATATGAGGTAATACTGGTTTTATTCTTCAAGATAGATTCTTATTAGACATCATGACTGCATGTGCTTGTGTATGTTGGAACTAGTATTGGAGATGGTCTCAGTTCCGAACATTAAAACAATTAATTGCCCCTCTTTAATTAATACAATTCATTTTAAAAGGAGGGGTACAAATTGTTGAGCTCTGTTGGCCACGAAGGGCTTAACTTTCGTGATGGCGGCAGGCAAAGACTCCTCTGCTAGACTTCTTCACTGGTTCTGAAGACACCTCACTGGTTACTACAGGGACCAAAGAGTATGTTGTAGCCTCTGGATTCAGCAAACGCTCAGACCAGGTGCGGCTTCAATAACTAGGACCACAGTCCCTGAAACAAGAAGGATGTACCTCCTACTTCAGAACTAATTTATACTATCTGGCTAGACTGAGCACAATACATCACAAACACAGAGTTCAGAGCTTTAGTTTAACTGCTATCTTCTTCTGAAGCAGCTTACTCCAGTATTAACCTCCCTAACGGTTACTACGCCTCTGCACTTTCAGCTATAATTCCTTCCATGTCATAAGGTAGGTGTCAGTGTACTATGTGGTAATTCCATGTAGTTTGACTTTTCTCCGACACCTTCTGTTCAGGTTGGAGCAATATATATATAGATATAGGCCTTGTCTCATGTTCGCTACTGAACTGCACATATATACAGACATAAATTATCAATGTACATTCAATTTTCATTAAAAAGAGATCAAATATTTCAACCTACCAAAATTCAAGGAAATAAACACAGATACGTTGACTAGCACTGAATGTAGGCACAAATACTGGCACAAATTCCCATCTGCTTATGTTCCAGGCTTTTATTTAGCAAAAATATGAGCTGGCTTCAACGCACTGTTGCTTTATCAAGCTTATTTGAACTAGTGGTCTCGAACTAACGCTATCAATTAACTATATTAACAGACCTAACCAATCAGGCCATTTCTACCCCATCGTTTGAAAAAAAGTACTCTTACTTCCGTCTCCCTTGACAACAAAAGATAGCATTTATAGTCCGACTAATCGTGTTTAGCCTTACATATCATTCCCTCCAATCAATTCAAATGTAACTTGTGGCCTATTTCCGTACAATGGTGGTCTAAAATTCTGCCACTGAGCGACTCCGAGGTTTTAGGTTGTCTGACACCCTCATTATTTTCTTTTGCCTATAATTTATTAATTCCTGGACTATTTGCGTAACACTTAACATATTCTGTGTCAGCAAGCCCTAAGGAATCCAAATATCTCAATCTAAGGGAGCTAGGTGGCTGCGTTCAAAATGTGCATTTTCTACCACCTCCTGTTCACTTCAATCCCCATGTGGTGTCTGGGTACTGTCATGTTTTCAAACGTAAATCCATCTAATGTCATCTTTCTTAATAAGCGTTTTTCAGGTTTTTTAAAACCTAACTCTGGGAAGGGTAGTGTTTTTATCACTGTCCGTCTGAAATAAAGTTAGTGCATGTGGCCTTACACGCGTGTTAGGGGTGGCATTAATATAGCGAGACGCGTGTTTAGTGTTGCTTGCGTTGCTGCCTTCAGCCCTCCCTTCTTTCCATCTTAGTCCATCTGTTCGTTCGTTTTGGTAACGTAGTATAATTAATGTTAGGATTAATTTAGGTCATTAATCACTTGCGTATCTCAAGGTTTTTCTTAGAACTGCAGTACACGTTTTATTGGGTTGTGGAAACGCATGTATTTATGCAGTGGCTTATATTTAACGTGGAAACGTTACAATTTGCAGACGAAGCATAAAACAAAGGGGATTTCGAGTACTGTCATTGTGACAGCACTGTTCTTTACCATTCTTCTTCCTTTTATAGAATTTATTTGTTAGGCTTTACATTTACTTTTTTAATTTATATATGTGGATTAGAATTTCTCACGACAAATCCTCCCCTCTTAAAACAGACGTTATATGTCAGTCTATAATTCTATATACACATAGAGAAATTTATTATTATTTCTGGGGCTTACGGTGATTCTCATCACACGGATGGCGGCTTAAAAAATCCGCTCCCAGATTTGTTTTTCCACTTATATACTCTATGCAAAACTCAAATGGCTGTAGCAATAATGACCAACGGAGTAATCTAGTGTTCTCATGCCTAGCTTGTGCTAGAAACGACAAGGGTTTGTGATCCGTTTGCAACTTAAATGCCTTCCCATACAGATAAATATTGAATTTCTTTATCGCCCATATTACTGCAAGACATTCTTTTTCGCTAGTTGAGTAGTTGGTTTCAGCTTTATTCAACTTTCTGCTAGCATATGCCACTGGGCTTAATTCCCCATCCAATGCATCTGATTTCTGTAGCAGAGTTGCACCTAACCCAATATTACTGGCATCAGTCCTTACTACAAATTCCTGACTTAAGTCAGGTAGTTTCCAAATAGGTTTACTTGTGAGCTTTTCCTTCAATTCTTGGTAAGCCATTTCACATTGTGGTGTCCATGTAATTCGATCTGGGTTTCCTTTACGTGTCAAATCAGTTAACGGTGCACATATGGAATTAAAGTTTTTGATATACTTTTGGTAGAAACCACATAATGAGACAAAGGATCTCACGTCTTTCTTGGTTTGTGGTCTCGGGGCTTTCTTTAGTTTCTCCAAATTCTTTGGGTCCGGGGTCATATTTCCCTGATAAACTGTGTGTCCCAAAAATTCCAATTCTTTACATCCAACGCAACATTTGGTTGGTCGGGCTGTTAAATTCGCTTCCCTAAGTCGATTAAACAGCATGTTCAGAGAGTCAATGTGTTCCTCAAAGGTTTCTGTTGCTATAAGGATATCATCCATGAAATTTGTAATGCATGGGTTATTCAGAGGGTCCAATAATTTTCTCATCATTCTAGAGAAGACACTAGGTGCATTCTTTAATCCAAATGGCAATCTGTTAAACTCATAGTGTCCTTCTGATGTACTAAAAGCTAGATATGGTCTAACCTCAGGCTTTACTGGAATTTGATAGTATCCTTTACTCAAATCCACTTTTGAGAAATACTTAGCTTTATTTAGCCTGGCAAACAACTGATTTGTATCCGGCAATGGATCCACTTGTCCTTCTGTAATAGCATTCAGTCTTCTGTAATCTATACAGAGTCTATGTTCTCCAGAGGGTTTCCTTAAAAGTACAACACTGGAACTATACGAGGATTCACTGTGTGAAATAATTCCTTCCTTCAACAAATAGTCTATCTCTTCCTTCAAAGCTTTCTCCTTAGCAAAAGGAATCGAATAAGGCTTCATACAGACAGGTGTGGGGTCTATCAGTTTCATATCATATTCCAATAAGTTTGTATGCCCCGGTCGATCTGTTAACACCTCTGTATGATTATCTAGAACCTGTTGCACTCTCTCCTTCTGATTTTTCGTTAAATGCGTACTGATTTTCACCTGTGCCGCTGTCTCACAGGGGTGTAATGGATATTCAAATGATGAAAGTGGTTCCTTCTTCATCTCCATTGCAATGGACAAGGTTAGCAAGTGTGTCTCTTCCTGATGTTCTCTTTCCAAATATTTCTTCAGGAGATTCACATGATAGATTTTTTCTTTCCCCTTCTTATCTATCTTATAATTGGTTCTAGACACCTTCTCTAGAACTGTATATGGACCTTGCCATCCAATTTGTAACTTATTCTGATTTCCGGGCAAAAGAAGCAGTACCTTCTCTCCCACAGCCAAATCTCTGTCTTTTGCCTTCCAGTTATAATAAGCAGCATGTTTCTTCCTGGCTTGTTTCAAATTTTCATTGGCAAGTTTCCAGCCAGTTTTTAAACGAGTGGTCAGCTCATTTACATATTGGTATGAGGATGTAATATTTTCCTCTGCTTTTTCATCCGTCCACGTTCTTAACAGAGCTACATATGGATCTTTAATTGTGTGGACCTATTTGTCCATGCACCGGTATGGTCTCTTCCACTTGAAGCTCTATAGTGATGATTTTTCCTCCCAGAATTATCATTCACAAAACGACCGCTACCAATTTTTCTCTTGGGGCTGTCTCCCCACTTAAAATTCTTGATGAGAGATTTCCTCTCTACATCCTCTTCCTCCAGTTTGTTTAAGTCCGATTGAGGGATTTTCGGCTTATCCTGGGGTAAGACATCTTTTTGCACTCTCCGCATAGTGGCCATTGTAAAACAGTTAAGTGAAGCTTGTCCGTGAAAAGGGGCTTCCCATTCCCTTTGGTCCACTTTATCAAATTTATTTTTCTTCGTATTTTCAGGCCTAGTTTTACCCCTTGGCGTGTCCAGGTCCTGATCCATGTTCCCACTTGTGGGTGTTCCCTCATGTGCTATGCTACACCTTTCTACAAAATTTTCAATGTCCCATCTTGCCTTGGGCCAATAATAATTGTGAGCCACCTTTTGGATGATGGTACCTATTTTCTCATGGTCCCCATCTGGTTTCACATGTAGGCTCCTTATTAAGTCTGTCCTATATCTTTTAGGAAGTACCAGCTGTCCCTGACCTTTGGAACTAGCTCCAGTCTTCCTATACATCAACTTGTTTTTCATGTAAAAATCTCCCTTGCCTGGAGTTGTATGACAAGTTGACAATTTCCTGAAACAAGGCTTGAGTGTTTTATCCCCAGCCTGTGCCTTCCTCATCTCTTCTGGAGTGGTATCTAACATACTATCCTCCTCCTGTCTTGAGGTCGACCTGACCTGAAGGGTTGCCATATACACAGGTTTCCTTCTGCAACGGTCAGTGTCATGATTGTCCATCTGACAATTTTTACACCACCTTTTTCCTTGGTTGAAAGATTTTCTTTCATCATATTTCCTTTCATCGAATTGTGGGTTTTTATTTTTATTTTCATACCGTGGCCTATCAAATTGGTGCTTACCTTTGTTTTGATCCCTATGATCAAATTTATTAAAGTTCTGTGGTGCCCTAAAATTTTCCACCTGTTTCTTTTTATTACCTGATACTTCTGCTTGAGCCGCCTGATACCTTTCTGCAACAGTTAGCAACTCACCCAGTCTCTCTGCACCTTGTTCCATGAGAAACTTTCTCAGGTCTGGAGCCATGGACTCTCTTAATTGTTCTATAAGGACCATTTCCTTAAGATCTTGGGTTTTCCCCAGAGAAGTCCATTTCTCCAAGTATGTCTCTATCCGTGCAGAGAACTGGTGATAGGTTTCACCTGACAGTAGTTTAGCATTCCTAATTTTTTTTCTGTAAAATTCTGCGTTCTTTTCATATCTTAACAAAAGAGCCTGCTTTAGCATGTCATAATTTTCCTGATCATCTCTGTGCATTTTGGCAAAAACTTCATAAGCTGCCCCACGAAGTCCTTGAGATAACTTTAAGCTCCACCTTTCTCTCTCTAACCCATATGTGGTAGCTAATAATTCGTATCTATTTATATAGCTCTCAATATCGTCTTTCTCAACAAAATGATCTAAATGAAAGTTCATAGCTGAGGTTGAGGCTCCCTGAGTAGCAGTAGCATCAGAGGCAAAGGGACTGGCACCATTTTCAGGAGCATGGCCCTGAAACTCAAACTCCCTTAGTCGTAGCTCATGTTCCCTTTGTAATCTCTTCTCCTCCTTTTCTGCTTCCCTCTCTGCAGCTAATCTTCTTTCCTCGGCTTCCCTTTCTGCAGCTAATCTCTTCTCCTCGGCTTCCCTTTCTGCAGCTAATCTCTTCTCCTCCCTTTCTGCAGCTAATCTCTTCTCCTCCCTTTCTGCCTTTTGTTCTTCTAATTGGAGCCTCTTAATCTCCCTATCAGCCTCCAATGCTTTAGCCTCTTTGTCAGCCTCAATCTGCAACCTCTTAATTTCTTTTTCAGCCTCTAACCTTCTTTCGGCCTCAAACCTTCTTTCTTCGCGTTCAATAAATTTGTCACATTCAGTAGTGACATAGGTAATCATAACTTGCCCATCTAATCCCAACTCTTTTGCAGTCTGTACAGCCGCAGATCGAAATTTGGCCAGGTCCGCCATTTTATATCAGGTAATTAAATAAAATATCTAACTAAACAATATAATCTGTAATTATATATCCAATAGACAAAACAGGCACCAAGAGCTCAACCTTATTTAATTCCACCCAAGGATACCTTTTAACTTTTTATATTCCCTGAAGTGAATTACCCCCAATATTTATACTAGTAAAGGATTCAATATCCCGGACCGGACCCCAATATATGTGGTAAAGTGGGATGATATAAATACTTATAGGGGACTTAGTGTACTGACTGAGATCAGCTGTGAAGGTATCTGTATCTAATATGTGTAGTGTTTTACAGATAACCTTACTTGCTGCCACATATTTATATCTCAGTCAGAATTATTCTGGAATGTTGTGATGGCAACGTTATATGTCTAGGGTTATGCAAATGAAGAAGTGTAAGTCACCACAACAACAACAACAGATAAACAATTTAATTAGTCCACCACACTTGACAACACTGTGACACTCACAAACAGTCAACACTCTAGAAGAATATCTTAAACAGATTCAATGATAAATTTCAGATATATACAGATGTATTGATTTTTTCTACAATAGTGATCCTGATTCAACTACACAGTGAACCAGGCAATATAATAACATGTAATTACAAATATTATGTACACAGTGATAAATGTGGTCTTTGCATTGACATACAATATTAGTAATCTATGTGTGTGAGTTGTGATGTGGTAATATGAGGTAATACTGGTTTTATTCTTCAAGATAGATTCTTATTAGACATCATGACTGCATGTGCTTGTGTATGTTGGAACTAGTATTGGAGATGGTCTCAGTTCCGAACATTAAAACAATTAATTGCCCCTCTTTAATTAATACAATTCATTTTAAAAGGAGGGGTACAAATTGTTGAGCTCTGTTGGCCACGAAGGGCTTAACTTTCGTGATGGCGGCAGGCAAAGACTCCTCTGCTAGACTTCTTCACTGGTTCTGAAGACACCTCACTGGTTACTACAGGGACCAAAGAGTATGTTGTAGCCTCTGGATTCAGCAAACGCTCAGACCAGGTGCGGCTTCAATAACTAGGACCACAGTCCCTGAAACAAGAAGGATGTACCTCCTACTTCAGAACTAATTTATACTATCTGGCTAGACTGAGCACAATACATCACAAACACAGAGTTCAGAGCTTTAGTTTAACTGCTATCTTCTTCTGAAGCAGCTTACTCCAGTATTAACCTCCCTAACGGTTACTACGCCTCTGCACTTTCAGCTATAATTCCTTCCATGTCATAAGGTAGGTGTCAGTGTACTATGTGGTAATTCCATGTAGTTTGACTTTTCTCCGACACCTTCTGTTCAGGTTGGAGCAATATATATATATAGATATAGGCCTTGTCTCATGTTCGCTACTGAACTGCACATATATACAGACATAAATTATCAATGTACATTCAATTTTCATTAAAAAGAGATCAAATATTTCAACCTACCAAAATTCAAGGAAATAAACACAGATACGTTGACTAGCACTGAATGTAGGCACAAATACTGGCACAAATTCCCATCTGCTTATGTTCCAGGCTTTTATTTAGCAAAAATATGAGCTGGCTTCAACGCACTGTTGCTTTATCAAGCTTATTTGAACTAGTGGTCTCGAACTAACGCTATCATAATAATAATAATAATAATAATAATAATAATAATAGCCCCTTCAGTCATAACTGACTATGGGAATGCGCCCCTGAGGTGACAGCCTTCAGCTGCTTATTTTCCTGGTGCTCCTTTCGACGTTTTCTCCTCACCTCTGCTTCTTGTGTGAGCCTCTCTTCGCCCAATCTGAGGTGGCGCCGTAAATAGCATCGCCACTTAGTGCGATCGGCAGCTTTATCCTCCCATGTTACTGGATCCATGTCTAGTGCCCTCATATCTCTCTTGCACACATCTTTGAACCTCAGCTGTGGTCGCCCAACTGTTCTCTTGCCATCTGCTAATTGTCCGTAGAAGATATCTTTTGGGATGCGACCATCATCCATGCGGCGAACATGGCCAAGCCAGCGAAGTCTGCGCTGTCTAAGATGCGTATACATACTTTGAAGGCCAGCACGTGACAACACCTCGACATTTGTCACTTTATCTTTCCACGAGATGCCGAGGATGCGGCGTAGACACCGCAAATGGAAGGTATTGAGCCTTCTTTCTTGCTTAGCATAGGTCGTCCAGGTCTCGCTGCCATATAGGAGTGTGCTGGTGACGCAGGCATTATATACCGCAGCTTTGGTCTTCATTGTGAGTTTAGAGTTTCCCCAAACACGCGATGTGAGGCGGGCAAAGGTAGCTGCAGCTTTGCCAATGCGGCTGTCGATTTCTGTATCCAGTGAGAGTTTGTCATTGATGGTAGACCCTAGGTATGTGAAGTGGTGCACCACTGCCAATTCATAGTTATCGATAGTGATAACTGGTGCAGCACCCACATCCTGACTCAGCACATTCGTTTTCTTTAGACTTATTGTGAGGCCAAAGTCCTTGCATGCTTTAGTGAAGCGATTCATCAAGCTCTGAAGCTCCTGTTGGCTTTGAGTGACGACTGCAGCATCATCAGCGAACAACAAGTCTCTTATAGTGACCCTTCTGATTTTTGTTTTTGCCTTCAGCCTTGAAAGATTAAACAGACGGCCATCTGACCTAGTGTGAAGGCATATTCCTTCAGTTGCATCTCTGAATGCATGTTTCAAGAGTAAGGCAAAGAAGATTCCGAAGAGGGTCGGAGCCAGAACACAGCCTTGTTTAACGCCACTTCGTATATCAAAGGGCTGTGACGTGCTTCCAGCATATTGGACTGTTCCCTTCATGCCGTCATGGAATGACTTTATCATTTCCAGCATTTTAGAAGGGCAGCCTATTTTCAGGAGGATTTTAAAGAGTCCATCCCTACTAACCAGGTCGAATGCTTTTGTGAGGTCTATAAAGGCGATATATAATGGTCTTTTCTGCTCTCTTGATTTTTCCTGAAGCTGGCGGAGAGAGAAGATCATGTCTGTTGTTGATCTGCCAGCTCGGAATCCACACTGTGACTCTGGATATATGCGCTCAGCTAACTTGTGTAGTCGCATTAAGATGACTTTGGCAAAAACCTTACCAACAATACTAAGAAGAGAGATGCCTCTGTAGTTATTGCAATCACTTCTGTCTCCTTTATTTTTATACAGTGTTACAATCTTGGCATCTCGCATGTCTTGAGGAATAGTTGTCTCTTCCCAGCACTGGCACAGCATCCTATGCAGGGGATGTAATAGCGTGCTCTTACAGCATTTGATTAAATCAGGAGGAATCCCATCACTGCCTGGTGCTTTGCCAGAGGCCAAGCTATCAATGGCCTTGCTGAGTTCCTCTAATGTTGGTTCGGCATCCAGCTCCTCCATAGTTGGCAGACTGTTGACACCATCAAGGGCTGCAGGCGTAACGGTATTGTCTCTAGCGTAAAGCTCAGAGTAGTGCTCGACCCACCTCTCCATTTGCTTACCCTTATCGGTTAGCTTCTCTCCGCTGATGGTTTTTAGCGGTGCCGTCTTACTTTTATGGGGGCCAAGTGCTTTCTTTATACCGTCATACATTTGTCTAATGTTGCCTGTTTGCGCTGCGATCTGGATGCTCTCACTGAGCTGGAGCCAGTAGTCATTTGCACATCGTCGAGCAGTTTGTTGAACTTTGCTTCTCGTAGCCCTCAGGATCTGTATTGTTCTGGCACTCGGTGAACGTTTGTATTCATTCATACCACTGCGCTTAGCTTCAATGACAGGTGCCATCACATCTGATGAAGCATCAAACCAGTCATTTGACTTTGCTGTTTTCTTACCAAAGGTGGCAAGTGCAGTACTTTGAATGGTGTTCCGTAGATGCTCCCAGTTCTCTGTAATAGTATCACCATGCTGAGGGCTACTGAGCACTTTCTCGAAGGTCGCAGTGAATTGAGCGATCATGAAAGGGTCTGACGTCTTGCTGGTATCAATGCGTGGTTTCCCTTCATGTCTGATACGATAGAGTTTTCTTGGTTGTGCTCTGATTTTGCAGCAAACCAAGGAGTGATCTGTATCACAGTCTGCACTATGGTACGAGCGCGTGGAGAGCACAGACCTGAGGAGTGGCCTTCTGACGAGAATCAGGTCAAGTTGGTGCCAGTGCTTGGATCGTGGGTGTCTCCATGACACCTTATGCTGGGGTTTTGTCTGAAAGTAAGTGTTGGTCACGCAGAGGTCATGGTGGACGCACAACTCTAAGAGCCGTTGTCCATTTTCATTCATCTTGCCAATACCAAACCTGCCCAGACATGAAGGCCATGAAACATTATCGGCACCCACTCTAGCGTTAAAGTCACCAAGGAGAACAAGCTGTTCTTGCCTAGGTATGCTTTTGATAATTGCTGTTAGATTCTCGTAGAACTCATCTTTTAGCTTCTGAGGCAGAGTACAGAGTAGGAGCATACACACTGACAAGGGTGATGGGACCTGTGCTAGTTTGCAGGCGGAGCGTTAACAGGCGTTCTGATCCATTCTCGCCTGGTTCAACCATTTTAGTTAGCGATTTTTTGACCGCAAAACCTACTCCGTGTTCTCTAGCTTTATTAAGATCTTTCCCTTGCCAATAAAATGTGTAGTCCTTCTCGCTCACCGTTCCAGAGCCCGCCAGGCGTGTTTCCTGAAGTGCAGCTGTATCCACCTGAAGTCGTTTAAGCTCATCATTAATTATGGCTGTCTTCCTTACATCGTTTACATCCTGTAGGTTTTCGGATAGTCCAGTCAACATAGTCCGGACGTTCCAGCATCCCAATCTGAGAGTTTGCTTATTTCTATTTTTTCGATAATTGCTTGGTGCAAAATTTTCTGTCCACAGTTCGGGTTTGACCCTAATCCCCATGCACCCAATGGGGAAAGCAGACAGTGGCGGGACAACACCTTATTGACTGGGGGCTGCCCAGCTTGAAGCGGGCGGTAGCTGTCCAGTGAGATCCTAGAACCTCTCCCACTGTCGGAAGTAGCCCCTGGCGCCATGCCCTACGCCAATTGGGCAAAATGCTTATAACCGGTAACTGCTACTTCCCGTGTTTTGCCGACACCTATAGGGTGAAGCTGGAGTGTCCTCTCCAGGGCGCGAGCTTGGGCACAGTTATATGGAGATCAAGCTGTTGCCCATGCAGCATGTTCCCCCTCTCCACACAGCCGGTAGATCCAAAGGAACGGCAGTAGCCGATACAGTTTGGTACCAGCCATGTCGCAGGAGGTGCCAGAATAATGTCGAATCGACATTAGACTGCCTTAGGGACTCCGACTCCGGATTTATCCTCAGGGTTTACTCCCGAAGCCAATTCCATAAATGGATATTCCCGCAAGGCAGCGGTGGTTTGAATTCAGAGTTCCTTCTCTTAGATAAGCTACCAACCAAGGATCACGAGCCCTATCTGCCCGAAGCTGCTGGTTTTAAGGCGCCAGTCACTCGCCTTTGCCCCTTCTCCCGTCAGCTGAAACAGTTCCGCTGGGCTCAAATTGAGCCACACGTGAAGGCCGGGAGCTGGACTTGGTTGTCAGAGGCTGTTTGAGGCGCATGCCATAGAAGTATTTTATCTGCAGTGAGAGCTTATCCTCACTACAACTCCCGGCAATAACAACCTTTGGAACTAACGCTATCAATTAACTATATTAACAGACCTAACCAATCAGGCCATTTCTACCCCATCGTTTGAAAAAAAGTACTCTTACTTCCGTCTCCCTTGACAACAAAAGATAGCATTTATAGTCCGACTAATCGTGTTTAGCCTTACATATCATTCCCTCCAATCAATTCAAATGTAACTTGTGGCCTATTTCCGTACAATGGTGGTCTAAAATTCTGCCACTGAGCGACTCCGAGGTTTTAGGTTGTCTGACACCCTCATTATTTTCTTTTGCCTATAATTTATTAATTCCTGGACTATTTGCGTAACACTTAACATATTCTGTGTCAGCAAGCCCTAAGGAATCCAAATATCTCAATCTAAGGGAGCTAGGTGGCTGCGTTCAAAATGTGCATTTTCTACCACCTCCTGTTCACTTCAATCCCCATGTGGTGTCTGGGTACTGTCATGTTTTCAAACGTAAATCCATCTAATGTCATCTTTCTTAATAAGCGTTTTTCAGGTTTTTAAAACCTAACTCTGGGAAGGGTAGTGTTTTTATCACTGTCCGTCTGAAATAAAGTTAGTGCATGTGGCCTTACACGCGTGTTAGGGGTGGCATTAATATAGCGAGACGCGTGTTTAGTGTTGCTTGCGTTGCTGCCTTCAGCCCTCCCTTCTTTCCATCTTAGTCCATCTGTTCGTTCGTTTTGGTAACGTAGTATAATTAATGTTAGGATTAATTTAGGTCATTAATCACTTGCGTATCTCAAGGTTTTTCTTAGAACTGCAGTACACGTTTTATTGGGTTGTGGAAACGCATGTATTTATGCAGTGGCTTATATTTAACGTGGAAACGTTACAATTTGCAGACGAAGCATAAAACAAAGGGGATTTCGAGTACTGTCATTGTGACAGCACTGTTCTTTACCATTCTTCTTCCTTTTATAGAATTTATTTGTTAGGCTTTACATTTACTTTTTAATTTATATATGTGGATTAGAATTTCTCACGACAAGAGGAAGAGAGAGAGAGAGAGAGAATACGAGAACACAAACCCTTCCGACCAGGTAGAAGACCTACAGCCAACATATGAAACTCTTAGAATAGGCACCACATTCAGAAGACTGTGGCGTAGGATTAGGTAAATAGAATATAATTTGACTAATTACATAACAGCTATTTGATCACAAGACTATTTTGTTGTTGTTGTTGTTGTTGTAAATGCACGGTTATCTTTAAAATTTTTGCCTTCATAGCCAGTGTCTTGAAAGTTATAGAGCTTGTCTAGGTTCCTTCTTCGCTGAGCGCTACACAAATTTGACCATGACTGTCGGCTATGTAAGACTAAAAGCCATAACAAATTTAATTTGTCTGGACCAGGTTGTTGTGTTTTGTCATGAAAAGCTACACTCTAGCTGTCGTCTGACCTTGAATGGAAGTTCTATGGAGTATTCATAAATCCCAGTAATTCTTCGATTCGTCTCCTTCTTCGCTTCCTACGGAGCTTAGCTCCTCGGCGGATAATGCCTCTTACAGGAACCACATGTTCTTGCACCAGTGGTTTTCTTAACAATACCCTTCACGTTATGAGGTTCCTAGCCCCAAGCGCAGTCTAACATTAAGTCGCCTTTTAGGAGATATCTGATGATACAGTTGTTCTATTTTGACTTCGTCATCAAGACCCTGGTGCTATTTACACTAATACCCAGTATATAATAGTTTGAGCTTCGGCCATACACCAGTTCTTCCGGTCTTCCGTTTGTTCGATTAGCGCTTTTTCGATACAACGCTGTTTCTATTTTATGCCATATACCCGTTATACGCTTTAAAAAATTCTATCTTACGCTGCGTGCAAAATTCCGTGGGATGCAGGGATATTAATTTCAAGTCCATTGAGGATCGTGGGAGGGCCAAGAAGCATTGTCATTGCAAGCATATTGAAGCATGACCGAACAATGGAATGCAGTTCTCTAATGATCCGTAACAAAGAACAAGATATTAGTTGCTTCTTAAAAAAAAAAAAAAAAAAAGGTGGCAAAGTAAAGCAAGCTCGATTCCTTTTTTTTTTTTTAAGTCTCCTCAAATATCTTCTGCATCATTGACCACGTAGCCTTGCCTTCTACATCTGGAGCTTTAACAAGTGTAGCCCCATAAGCAACAGCAGTAGTAGTGATTAAAATCCTATATTTTTACAATATTTTTTTGTGAAAGTGCAGTACATATATAGAGCCGCGGTAGCGCAGCGGGTAGTCATTGGCTTCCAGGGTTGCTGTATTTCGTTTCCAAGGCTTAACTAACCTAAATGAGATAAACGATCTAACAGTCAAAGAATTCAGCACAGTAACTGTATGGAGCTGGGGAACTAAGAAGTTATCAGTTAAGTATTTTATTTTGTTTACGGTGCCCTGACAAAGAGCAAACTGACACAAACGTTGACAATTCCACTTTGAATTCTATTAAAAAAACACATCCAATCATTATCATGTCAAAAGTTTGTTTTTTTTACGTTAGAAATAAAATAACAACAAAACAATACCAAAACATATGACATGTGGAAACGAATTTCAAAAGAACAAAGACAAAACATGAGGCCGCGTAAAGTTGTAATGTTAATGTGACAAAATGGCAGTTAACTATCTTTATTAACATGTTTATTTCTTATAAATGTGTTAGATAGGATTTTGGACATATGCCCTAATATAACTGACGACTCTTGTTTAAAATATTTAAAAAAGCGAAGAAATAACAATTTAAAAACAGGCCGAGAACCTTGTAGTTATTGAAATGTTTGAACGTAAGCTAAAAGCGTCTCGAAATACGACATTGCTTCAGACATTCTACACTTATCAGCGGAAGACTTAAACAGTAATGGGAAACTAAAACTCGTCATGTGTAATATAACTCTGGAAGTCGAGTTTAATGAGTGACAAGCTAGTTTGTCATTTTACGTGAGTTTAGGATGAATAATGATATAATTAAAATACGAGAAAAAAGCTTAACGAACATAATGTTAAGGAAAAAACAAATTTAAACAAATGATATAGATTAACTGCCAATTAAATGACGAAAGACCTCACTTGCCACCCACTAGACAAAACTAAAGGTCAGTGTGAAAATGCAATCCATAGGTTATTATTAACTCATGGAAGAAGAAGTGTGACGAGTCATAATTCAGTCGTTAATTTTCCTGTGACCATCTTTGCTCCCTGCGCTGTGCCGTTCCTTTTTTTCCCTTCTCATCCGTTTACTATCTTTTTTTTTTACGCCACACCTATCAATATTATCTTCACCTTGCTGGGCTGATCTTATGTACTTTACCGGCCCGCCACACGTCTGACCTGTTTATCTTTCTTTGTGGCCGTCGATGCTTAGCAAGAAGGGGAACAAAGCCCCCTTAACATTGCTGATTTTGGTCGTCAGATTTATTGTGCAAACCAGACGGATTAAGCTGTCTATCCACACATTAGATTATCTACTTCCGCTCATCTGGTGATGAGTGAAAAAGTGGTATATCATATTGTCATTTAAGATATAACGTGCAAGCGACGTGCAAAAACACAGCCATCCTTAAGTTTATCGTGAATTAATCTGGACAACAGACACACCACGTAATTATTTCCAGCAAATGGCTTTTTGTAAAAAAAAAAAAAAAAAAAAAAAAAGAGAGATTATGAGATGTAATAATTAAGGTCAAGTCGGTGATATAATGACTTTGATAAATGTAACACTTAAGAGACAAGACCTTATATGGACAGGTAGTAATGTTCAGAATTAGTGGAGTGTGGGTAACGTTTACTAGAAAACAAGACACCTTACCTTGGGGATTGGTTTAGGATTGGAAATTAAATTAAACGCAAATTATGTTTAGGTATCCCGCAATAGAACCTCACAAAGAAATATTTATACGTGGGCGGAAATTAAGCTTAAACCCAACGCGGTTCGAATGTTTCCCCACTGCATTTCCTTACCTCCATCAGAAGATCAAATACAGCCAAGATAAGGAGTTTTACTAAGAATACCATTGAGAGGACAGGCGAAAGAACTTTTACATTTAAAAGAGTAAATTTTAGTGTTAATACTTAGCGGCCCAAGTACGAAGAACATACCTCACACGTCAACAGTAAGGAACCTTACTCACAGAGGGACCTCTGCATCTTAAACAGTTGCAGTACTTACTACGGCCATCGTATGTAACAAAGTCTAGATATATTATTATAATTCACCCAATATAGGGGTAAGTTGTAACACGTACATTTTATCATTTTTATATTTGCATTAGGCATGTATGCATTACTTATTAATGTACAGTTGCATATGAGTCTGCGGGAGACTTGGAACGCCCTCTGGTGGCCTGTGGACTTGAAGGTGTTCGGACGCAAGTGGGAGAGCTCGGATGGTGTGTGTAGAAGTCCACTGCATAAGTTGCAGATTCTATGAAGAATATATTTCTATGTGTGCTTGTGATGGATGGATTGTAAAGGAAAGTATTTAGTACAATAAAAATGACATTTCGACGAGTTTGATATGCAGTGATAATTCGTGGACATTATGACTTTTACTGACGGTAATTCTGCCTACCGGTCGTTGTATTTTATTCCTTGCTGATATGAAAATGCATGCCACCATTATTCACCAAAACGTGGAGCTCACCGTTTGTTCTGTGTAAAATAAATCTATATAAATGACTTCAAAGTGAACGTTCCTTATTCACGTTACATGTTGCAGTGTTCCTATGTTCAAGTCCTGAAAACACCTTTAACACCTCACAAGGAACCAATAGCAGAGGTAGCCCCAAGCTCCATAGGGAATAAGGAGCGGATGATGATAAAATCGTGATATATATATATATATATATATATATATATATATATATCTATATATATATAAATATATATATATATATATATATATATATACATATATGAAAATGATACATTTGTCGTCTGTTGCTCTCCTAAAACTTTCTCATCCGACATGATGGGTTGAGGTATAATACTCAAGGGCATCGGGCAAAATTCTGAGAATGGTTGTTTTTCCATTGAGGCTTGAAATAAAGTTAAGTATGAAACGACAGAACTTGAATGAAAATAAATTACATTATTCAGGTCATGGAAAGAGATAACATGGTGGAGGGAAGCAGAAAGTCGCCAAATATTTATATCAGGAGACATAATACTCAAGAGAGGCATTTGTTTTCTCTCAGTTTTTGGTACCAGTTGCCAGAAGTCGCCGCTAGACAACAACACCCAACGGGTCTTAAGGAATTTGACGAGGCAATCTGAGCAGAAACCCCCGGCTTTGCAAAGGACGTGCTACTGCCAAAAAACTCGACTCCTGATGAGAAGGAACAGCGAAAACTCCACTAGGAACCAGCATTGGCTGAACCAGAAGTAAACGACAACCATTTCCACAACATTTCAAGCTAAGTACTAGCTTAGCTTACGGGCATTTTATTTTTCACAAACCACCATGTTTTCCATGAAGATTAAGTTAACTGGTTTGTTCTGACAAAATCAATCATTTTCATTTTAAGGACGTTAATAAAAAAATTCACTAATAAATGGTTTTTGTTATTTAATTAATATATAAATCAAGAGTTGACTCAATCTCTTATTGAGTGAATTTAATGTTTGCACCCAAATGACCTTTTTTTCAAATACATATAACTATACAGAGCTATTAGATTAACATGATGAGAATATCCTCAAAAAGCTGTACACAGGCAGAGTCAGACCTGCTATGGAATATGGCATCACAGCTTGGTCGACGGCAGCAAAGTCAAATTTTGACAGAGTAAACAGACTCCAAAACCAAGCAGCACGTATTATAACAGGGGCCCTAAAGTCTACACAAATCAACCATATGGAAAACATCACAGGGCTACAGTCAATGGAGGATAGACGTGACAGCAGAGTCTTAAAACAAGCTGAAAAATTTAAGAGGCTCTGTCGTGAGAAATTCTAATCCACATATATAAATTAAAAAGTAAATGTAAAGCCTAACAAATAAATTCTATAAAAGGAAGAAGAATGGTAAAGAACAGTGCTGTCACAATGACAGTACTCAAAATCCCCTTTGTTTTATGCTTCGTCTGCAAATTGTAACGTTTCCACGTTAAATATAAGCCACTGCATAAATACATGCGTTTCCACAACCCAATAAAACGTGTACTGCAGTTCTAAGAAAAACCTTGAGATACGCAAGTGATTAATGACCTAAATTAATCCTAACATTAATTATACTACGTTACCAAAACGAACGAACAGATGGACTAAGATGGAAAGAAGGGAGGGCTGAAGGCAGCAACGCAAGCAACACTAAACACGCGTCTCGCTATATTAATGCCACCCCTAACACGCGTGTAAGGCTACATGCACTAACTTTTTTTTTCAGACGGACAGTGATAAAAACACTACCCTTCCCAGAGTTAGGTTTTAAAAAACCTGAAAAACGCTTATTAGGAAAGATGACATTAGATGGATTTACGTTTGAAAACATGACAGTACCCAGACACCACATGGGGATTGAAGTGAACAGGAGGTGGTAGAAAATGCACATTTTGAACGCAGCCACCTAGCTCCCTTAGATTGAGATATTTGGATTCCTTAGGGCTTGCTGACACAGAATATGTTAAGTGTTACGCAAATAGTCCAGGAATTAATAAATTATAGGCAAAAGAAAATAATGAGGGTGTCAGACAACCTAAAAACTCGGAGTCGCTCAGTGGCAGAATTTTAAACCACCATTGTACGGAAATAGGCCACAAGTTACATTTGAATTGATTGGATGGAATGATATGTAAGGCTAAACACGATTAGTCGGACTATAAATGCTATCTTTTTTTGTCAAGGGAGACGGAAGTAAGAGTACTTTTTTTCAAACGATGGGGTAGAAATGGCCTGATTGGTTAGGTCTGTTAATATAGTTAATTGATAGCGTTAGTTCGAGACCACTAGTTCAAATAAGCTTGATAAAGCAACAGTGCGTTGAAGCCAGCTCATATTTTTGCTAAATAAAAGCCTGGAACATAAGCAGATGGGAATTTGTGCCAGTATTTGTGCCTACATTCATTGTAAGTCAACGTATCTGTGTTTATTTCTTGAATTGTGGTAGGTTGAAATATTTGATCTCTTTTTAATGAAAATTGAATGTACATTGATAATTTATGTCTGTATATATGTGCAGTTCAGTAGCGAACATGAGACAAGGCCTATATCTATATTATATTGCTCCAACCTGAACAGAAGATGTCGGAGAAAAGTCAAACTACATGGAATTACCACATAGTACACTGACACCTACCTTATGACATGGAAGGAATTATAGCTGAAAGTGCAGAGGCGTAGTAACCGTTAGGGAGGTTAATACTGGAGTAAGCTGCTTCAGAAGAAGATAGCAGTTAAACTAAAGCTCTGAACTCTGTGTTTGTGATGTATTGTGCTCAGTCTAGCCAGATAGTATAAGTTAGTTCTGAAGTAGGAGGTACATCCTTCTTGTTTCAGGGACTGTGGTCCTAGTTATTGAAGCCGCACCTGGTCTGAGCGTTTGCTGAATCCAGAGGCTACAACATACTCTTTGGTCCCTGTAGTAACCAGTGAGGTGTCTTCAGAACCAGTGAAGAAGTCTAGCAGAGGAGTCTTTGCCTGCCGCCATCACGAAAGTTAAGCCCACTGTGGCCAAAAGAGCTCAACACTATGTACCCCTCGTAAATGACACTAACTTAATTAAAGAGGGGCAATTAATTGTTTCAATGTTCGGAACTGAGACCATCTCCAATACTAGTTCCAAACATACACAAGCACATGCAGTCATGATGTCTAATAAGAATCTATCTTGAAGAACAAAACCAGTATTACCTCATATTACCACATCACAACTCACACACATAGAATACTAATATTGTATGTCAATGCACAGACCACATTTATCACTGTGTACATAATATTTGTAATTACATGTTATAATATTGCCTGGTTCACTGTGTAGTTGAATCAGGATCACTATTGTAGAAAAAATCAATACATCTGTATATATCTGAAATTTATCATTGAATCTTTTAAGATAGTCTTCTAGAGTGTTGACTGTTTGTGAGTGTCACAGTGTTGTCAAGTGTGGTGGAATAATTAAATTGTTTATCTGTTTGTTGTTGTGGTGACTTACACTTCATCATTTGCATAACCCTAGACATATAACGTTGCTAACACAATATTCCAGAATAATTCTGACTGAGATATAAATATGTGGCAGTAAGTAAGGTTATCTGTAAAACACTACACATATTAGATACAGATACCTTCACAGCAGATCTCAGTCAGTACACTAAGTCCCTATAAATATTTATATCATCCCACTTTACCACAGGCTCGAAGGACACCCCATGTATCAAAGAATGAAGAGGCTAGGAAGAGGCAGGCTCAAGCGAACTAACTTTGTCGCCCAAGCAAAAAAAAAATTAACAATAATACCATACTAGCTAGCTCAGTTGCAAAGAAAATCCCAACAAGCTCAACTATCCCACTGTGGAAAATAAGATGCTTTCCTAAGTTAAAATCTGATATTCCAGGCATTGAAGGTAAGGGAACACAGACAGAAACACAAAGAAAGTGTATAGCAACCAAGTATATTGACCAAACATTTCCAGCGAAGCTTTGGACACATGCATATACTGATGGTTCGGCAACAAATGCAGTTGAAAATGGGGGTGCCGGCATCCTCATAAAATTAAAGAATAGAATTCACTCTATGGCAATTGCCACTGGAAAATACTGCAACAACTTCTGTGCTGAAGCAGAAGCCCTGAAACAGGCAGCTGAAACTCTTATTGAATGCAAAGCACAGGCAGAAAAACAGATAGTAATCTTTTCAGATGCCCTCTCAATAATATCAGCGCTGAAGAGCCACCAAACTAAAGGATTGAAAGATCTGATAAACTCCCTTGAAAGACTGGCCGAATGCTTCAAGAAGTGCACTATCCAGTGGATACCAGCCCATTGCAACATACCAGGAAATGAAGAGGCAGATAGACTTGCTAAAGAAGGAGGTGCCTTACAGCAAAATGATATAGAGACAACTTACGCAACGGCAAAGACCACTATAAAGGCTACATTCAAGTCCAAATGGGAAAGAGATCACCCGGGACATTTGAAAAATGACGCATATCATCAACTATCCAGAAAAGAACAGGTCATCATTTTTCGACTACGCACTGGACACAACAGATTGAGATACCATCTGTACCACAAATACAAAATTGGTGCAACAGATCTCTGCACCTGCGGTACCAGCCCGATGACAGTCGAACACCTGCTGCAGTACTGCCCAACCTACAGTAATGAACGGGGTAGCATATGGCAACAACCCACTTCTGTCAACGAAAAACTGTTTGGAGATGTCGGGAACCTTGAGTTGACTGCTGCCTTTATTAGAGTCATAAATGTGGAGGTCTGAGGGCGAACGAGGAAGAAGAAGAAGAAGATTAACATATTGCTGAATCACCTTCAGCTGGAGACTTACAAAATACGAGTCAAAACATACTTTTTCACAGATGTTGGCGGAGAATACAAAGTTTATGACAACTTAGATGACTCAGTGGTTATATTTGCCATTCCATAAATCCCCGTGATACTCCGTGAAGTAGAAGCATAATTCTTCTCTTTATATCTCTGCCATGAGTAATCTTGAGCGAAGGTTGATCACTTTGAAAACCCTCATCCTTTTAATCGAAGTCTGGCCATCAGTGGAACACTACTGCAGTGCAGGGGTACAATCCACGACAAGAAGAAAATAAACAAGAGACCCACTCATAAGTTCGGAACGAAGAGAGAATTACTGACGGAGGTCAAAGTTAGCTAAAATAGTTTGGCCATATAAAAACATACCACGTTTCTGAAGACCTAACGATGAAAGGAAACGTGCAAGAGGAAGACAGTGCTGTAAGTGGGATGATAACATCGAGAGATGGACAAGAAAAAGTCTGTTAGAGTGCATCACTAAGACAAGAGACAGAAGACTTTGGAGATCCATTACAGCAGACATTCGTTGTGGAGTCGGCAGCTGACGATCATAGTAAACATATGCGAATGAGATTATAAATTGAAATTGTGGTGTGGGAAAGGAGGTTTAAAAATATGAAAGAGAAGCTTAGCTTGAAGATTGTTGTAGGGCAATTAATTTGTCCCGTTTTGGAACATAGGACACAGGAATATTATCCTGGTTTGAAAAGTGTTTACTGGTTGGTGATATTTATCACTATAAGGACATCACTTTTCACTGGTTGGCAATACTGTATCACAATAGGGACAACCATTTGAGAAACTTTTTGCGTCAAAAATCTGCTTAAGAATACCAAAGGCACTACTATGAAAGTCACACATTCGAAAATAACAAGAACAAGATGCTGTCTGAGATGTACGAGTATGACCAACCCAGTCATAACTGATGGCAGAGAGTTAAAAAAATATACTTGATGTTCACTGAAGAAGACATGAAAATCAATACGCTGGTTCATATTAATCTTACATCCATTTTTACATTACATGGTAATATAGTAAGTACTCTAGTAACATCGATACTTTCTAAGTCTGAAAACAATACGGTGTATTTAGCAGTTTTTCTCCAAATACGATAACAAGAATATGCAGTGTTTCGGTAATAAACTGTCTTTAACCATAACACACAACATACAAAGAAGATGAATTAAAACTGCCCGGAACGGCAATAAGTTTTACTGAATACTACTTTGATTAGAGCATAATAAAATATATTTAAAAACATAAATGAAGAATAAGTTTCTTTTAGTGTGAATTACGGCTAGCGACAAATGTGAAGAAATAAAAAAGGCAACCTCTAAGATATAAGAATCTGTAGGTAGGAGTGAAAATTGATAGACAAGACGTTATATATATATATATATATATATATATATATATATATATATATATATATATATATATATATATATATATATATATATATATATATATATATATATATATATATATATATATATATATATATATATATATATATATATATATATATATATATATATATAATTTGACTACTTGCAGACAAACCTGTTGCAGATAAATATAGATTTTGAGAAAAGAAAAATATGTTTCATTAACTTCAGACAGACAAATAATTAGATATATAGACAGGCAGACACACGGACAGGCAGACACAAGGACAGACAGACTCAAGGACATGCAGGCTGACAGACAGTAAGACAGACAGACAGATAGACAGAAACACAGATAGACAACAGACATACATACAAAGAAAGGCAGACACACAGTCGAAGGGCGGACGGATGCATGGATCGAAGTATCAGATAGATAGATAGATAGATAGATAGATAGATAGATAGATAGATAGATAGATAGATAGATAGATAGATAGATAGATAGATAGATAGTTATATAGATGGATAGATAGATAGATAGGTAGATAGATAGATAGATAGATAGATAGATAGATAGATAGATAGATAGATAGATAGATAGATAGATAGATAGATAGATAGATAGATAGATAGATAGATAGATAGATAGATAGATATACAGGCAGGCAAACAGATAGGGCATTGCTTCTGTCAGATATTAAAACCGGAAAGAGAAAAAAATACGCTCAAATAGAAACCGCAGCTTGCGAGACCCTATGAGCAGGACACCCATAGCTTTAACTGTATTCTCAAGCCCATTACACCAGCTAATGGGTCTGTAATCCATCGTCTCAGTAAGAAAAGTCTCGCCTGTTCTTTGCCCCACGCTAACCTAATGAAAGAATACGGTTTTTGTTGATTCTATTGATCTCTCTTTTTTACTCGCATACCTATAAAACTTTTACCACTCAAGGTTCAATTCTGTATTCTTCTACAAAAGTCTCTTTTTTTGTTCTCTATGTTATCTCTTTCCATGACCTGAATAATATAATTTATTTTCATTCAAGCTCTGTCGTTTCATACTTAACCTTTATTTCAAGCCTCAATGGGAAAAAAAAACCCCAACACTTGCTTTTAAAAGGCACATTACATTCGTTATACTTCGTCTGCTTCCTTGCTTTTTCTTCCACTTCTTCTTCTTCGTTTGTTCACCATCTAGCGCCTGTATGACAATGCATTGGAAAAAACGTCTCTCTTACAATTCTCTCTGCCTTTGCAGGTCAATCTCCAGGTCACTATTTCTATTTGTTCAGGTCTATTCTTGCGCCCGTCCGCTCTGTCTTATGTCTTGACTTTACTAAGGATGTAAAGGTAAAGGTTGTGCTGTCATAGCAGATACTGCCGGAGGGGAGTGAAGTGTTACAGACTTCACCATACTAGGTCCAGCTTCAAGAGGTGGGGTGACCAATTCCCTTCCTCGCTGCCTTTTCCTTCCCTAACTCAAAGAGCAGAGTCAGACACCCATTTACAGCTGGGTAGACTGCAGCGTGTCGGTACCATGATTCGAACCCTGCACCTTTGCCGCGAGAGACCAGAGCTCTAACTACTCTGTCAATCGGATCTTAATTATTATTGGGAAGGGGAGGTGTCTATTATTCCTCCATGCGTTGGTGAACACACATTAGCCTGACTTGTTAGACCTCATGATGTTGATTATTAATGGTCACCTGTATGGGTATCTGTTCTATTTTGCTCGATTTGAAAGGTGGGCAGCTGTGGACAAACATGAGCTACGTCGGCGGTGAAGAAGCAGAATAAAGACAGTAAAATCTGTTGTCTAGAGCTGGGAGTTGGACTAGGGCCGATAACCCAAGAATTAATACAATAGTATGTCACAGAAACTGTAAGAGTTGTAGTTACTCTAGTGCTGAAGGATTCTCATAGCACGCCACAAGTACCTAATGAAAGAAGACTTTAACATAAAAACATTGGAGACAAAATAAAATGGTACAGGGTTTAAAACTGATTATCCGTGAAAGCTTATGGATGCTCAGTTTCAGCGTACGAGGCTGTAATGAATCTGGTGGAATCATTAACAAGACAAGGATATATGGGGAATATTGTTTTATATCTCTACAAGGGATGTACACAAGTTCCCACAGCTATCACGTGAATTCTGGGGTTAGACTTCTAACCAAGGCGTAAAGTCCTCTCTAAGCAGTTCATCCTGGAAACATGCAACGTTTCCTGCACAACGTGATGGTGTAGACACACCAGAGTGGTCCAACATCATGATTCTACCTAGAGTTAACATGCTGAGAACCCAGCTCTGCACACAAAGATTAGGGGAACCTTTTGAACCACAGACTAAACTCCGTATTTTACCTGGTTGGCTGTGTGCAGGAAGATCTCGCAATGAATGCATGGCAGGCAAGGAGAGCTGAGCAGTGGCTCTGTCAAAGACGGCCCGATTATTTAGGAAAGCTCATTACCAGAGCATATCATTTAAGCAATGTATATTCTGAGAGTTCAAATGGACGGCGAGACATGCACGTTATATGTCTCGGAATGGCAGAAAAGCCGAAGAAAAAGCTACGATCTGCAATGTAGATAATTCCAAGGATACTTCAAAAGCTTCGAAAGCGCGATACGCTCAACAGCCCTAGTTAAACAACAACAACAACTTTGTGGACTATAAGAAAGATTTTGACAGTAAGGACGACGTATTCATATGGAAAGTATTTTTGAAAGATTACGGAATCCATGAAGAATTCATAAAATAGTCCGCGACTTTTACCAAGAGATCACAAAGGCAAACTCACAGATTTCTTTAGAGTAAACAATCGTACCAGACCTCTGACTAGTATGGAACTTAGCAGCTGTGCCCAAGAACAAAACAAATTAACCGTTCAACATAAATGTAAGATATGCTCTGCTCTATGAATCAGAAATTTAGCAACTCACCAAGATCATCTACACCCTCTACATCCCCTGTTTCAAATTACCAGTTGTAATAATAAACACAGACCTGTAAAATAGAACAAATAATTGTCAGTAGGATTGTGTTGTAATTTACCAAATATTCTTTGTACCCCTTTGACAAGCATCTCGTACAAACTGGACGTACGCGTTTCTTAGGTTGGAAACACCTGGTATACTACAAGAAAATAAAAGGTAAAGGTTGTCCCATAGCAGATTCTGCTGCAGCGGAGTGAAATGTTAGAGACTCGTATTTACTAGGTCCAGCATCGAGAGGAGAGGGTGATCAGTTCCTTTTCTCGCTGTCTTTTCCTTCTCTAACTCAAGAGCGTGTCGGTACCGTGAATCAAAACCGGTAAATTTGTCGCGAGAGACCAGCGCTCTAATCACTCTGTCAATTGTATGCTCCCTGGAATTCTACCTTCTTGGAATTATGCTCCCTGGAATTCTACCTTCTTTGAACTTTTATATCAGCACTCTGGCAGAGAGGATAATTACAATTCGCTCCTGTAGCTAGGCGGTGTGGTCGTTCGGAAGGACCTGGGTTCGTCAGGCTATCACTTCCGTTGTTTTTCTATTGTCTAGTCTTCTACTTCTGTATTTCTCACGAATGCTTGAAACAAATTTTTGTGTATTATTTATTAACTCTTGGAATTACACCGTTGTCACATGGCAGTTGTGCTAGAATTAACTCATTACGCTCCAGATCTCTGTACCATAGAGCTTTCAAAACATTATTAATTCACGAGGAAATAAACCCGTGAAAAGACGGCTGGAAATAACTATTTTGTGCTCATTCTGCTGCACGTCCTGATGAAGGGGGTATTCTCCTGTGGCCATTAAATTCTTTCCCATTCCATTTCATCTTTACTGGATCTGTTTAGTCAAACGTATCAAGACGTATGGTCACTGGCCAATGCGCCGCACGTAATATTGAAAGGCATGTGTTCTGTGTTATTGGGTGTTCAATTTAGTTTTCTCGGTGCAATGCGCACATTTTCCATATTTTCCCGAAAGGGGAACGGGGTTTTTTTAAATTCATTATTAGTTACAACATGTTTCACTTAGACAATTAGCAATATGGGATTTACTTGTTTAGTTTTAAGGACCAGCTTCATAGCATACGGACAACTCCATCAGGGCTCCGATCTACTCCCTTAGATCACACAAGGAGGATCTCAGCACAGTGCACGAACACCGTAGCGCCGGCAAGAATCCCAGCATATGTATATAGCAATCACACATTCTATAAATATTTTTATGGTGGGTCGGTTTCACAATTTTAAATTTTGCCAGGGCAGTGGCCGTATGGCCTACTCTTTACGATTTACAACTGTCGTGGGATTTTTAACGTGCGTAACTTGCACACGGGATCTCCTATTTTTTCGCCCTTATCCGAGAAGTCTAGGCAACCTATCTTACTACCCAGGAGACCAGAGTGGAATATGACATTTGGACCACTGGGTCTGAAAAAAAAAAGTTTCATAAATGATATTCCCTCTACTGGGAATCGAACCCGGTACCTCTAGAATTCGAGGCTGACGCCATACCTCTTAGCCACTCCGACCCTTGATTTACTGAATACCACCTAAATTTGGCGATCATGGCTCTTCATGCCTGCGGTTTTCAATGCCTGGACTCTTCTCCCATACCGTGTGGTCAGTTTATTGAGTTATTTATGCAATTGTTTTTTCTATTGGAGCTGAATGTACCCGTTACAACGATTGTGTTTTAGTTTTTCTCTTCTCATGATGTCAATTTATTCAGACCTAAAGGTCTTCAATTTTTGGACATGCGCCCTAATATAACCGACTAGGTTGAACGAGACGCGCCTCGCCAACACGAGGCAAAATTTTATTTAAAAAAAAAAAAAAATTCTCATGATGTGTCCGAAAGAGCTTTTGACTGTCAACGACTTATTGTAATAATTGACAACATTTTACTGATTTATTGAACCTGTTTTATTTTCTGACTTTTCATGGTGTCCCTTGTATCGATCTTAGGAACCTTCTGTGGACCCCACATGTGTGTACGTTATACAATAAATTAATCAATCAGGCAGTCAGTCAGTCTGTTTGTCATTTGATCTAGCCGCCAGTCTGTCTGTCTGTTTCTTTATTTACCTGGCTATCTGTCTCACTGTCTATCCATTATTGTCTTTCTCTCTTCTTTCGCTGTATATTCACACATACTTCCGTCTAGGTATCCACTCATGAATCTCGTATCTGACCGAACTCAAATATCCCAGTGGGACCCAAAGATGCAGCAATAGAGAATGCAGTCAGCGACCCATAGCTTGACTGCTTGCATCAGGGTCAGCGAACCAGAGCTGACCAAGACCCTACTCCACCTCCACGTGGTGGTCCTGGAAACAGGCTGCATCACTGCAGTCTGGCTGAGAGAGTAGGGATCGCAGAGGGAAGGCAAACCCGGTCCTAAAAATGCCGTGCTGGAGTCGGATGTGTCGACCGAAAGGTGCAGATATCACAGCTTCGGCGTAAACAGACACAACGCAACCAACGTCCTTTTCAGGACGAACGAGGAAGAAGAAGAAATATCCCAGTTTTTTTAGTGTCCAGTCCCGTAATAAATTTCCGCCAACTTGCAATCCTTTGACGGTGTCTTTTCGGGAAATTACGGTAAAGTCGGGCATAACGGCCTGGAAAAGAAATTGCACACCTCTTGAAATAAAGCGAATTTCTGTCCATTTCTACCTGATTCTTTTAAAAAACATTCATGCCTGTGTGCTTTTTTATATGTATTTATATTTCGACTAAATATGTTAGTAACACCAGACGGCGGAACAAGCAAAGACATCAACAACAGAATGAATAAAGCAAGAACAGACTTTGCTAGTTTAAACAACATGTGGAAGTCCTCTCAGCACAGCACAAACACAAAGATTATATGAGAGCTGTGTGCTTTCTGTGCTTCTCTGTGGTGCGGAATGCTGGAGAGTAACAGAGAAGGAAATGTCGAAATTTTTCTCTTTCCACACAATCTCCGAATCATTTGGCCGAATACCATCACCAACGAAGAACTGCCTACTCGGAGCAACGAAGATGCACACCATCATAGCTGGCAGACGCTTGAGTTGAGTTGGTCAATGCCCTCAGAGAAGACCCTGATGCCACCACAAGAAACAGCTATGCTATGGACCCCTGAAGGAAAGCGAAAGAGAGGCCGACCAAAGACAACTGTGGAGGCTGAGATGCAAAGAGTGAACCAGAGCTGGGGCACTGTAAGAAGGATGGCCGCCGACCGAGCAAATTGGAAGCAGCTTGTTGCTGCGATTCAAGAAGCCATTAGGCGTGATGGCCACGGCCTGCTTTGACAGTCGGCGGCTAAGGATCAAAGAAGAAGAAGTATGATTATGTATCTCCATCTTACATTTGTATTATTTAGCCAGGGAAGCATCACTGCACATCGTAGATGCAATTTCTATGCTTTCATGCCACTCTTTGCGTGTCATTGATTTACTTCTGAAGAAAAATGGAAATGATTGAAATGACTATCGAAGAATTAATGCTGTCACCAAGACATAGAGCAGAAAGAGCATAGCATATTTATTTACCGTCATGTTATGACCGGTTACTTGCTCGTGTCTTTCTAATTATCTAAGCTTGTCATTTGTCTGTCTGTATAATTTAGATCCATGCCGCCACATTCTAAACATGTTTATACAGGGTGTCCATAAAAGATTGTACCCTTTTCAAAAAATTTATTCTCGGCCCCATGATGTGGTACGAGGATGCTTTCTATCACAAAAGTAAGATAATCTCTGCAAGTTTTTAAGCATACCTTACAAAGACTCGGTACATATTTTTCTATTCCCTATTTCTGTCTTTAACTCTGTCAGGTTTAATCCCTCCCTACCTAGTATTTTGTTACCTAAGCAGGTCGATCTACTTATCCGAACTTGGGTGGTCCTAGCCATGAAAAGACAGTTCCACTCGCTCTAGGGAAGAACTATGTTCCGACTTTAATACTCTTTCTCTGATCTCATTTAACGGAGTTATGACAAACTTAGTTAAATAAAACCCCGTTTCTGGCTTTCCCAATTACTGTCATCGTTTATTATTATTATTCTTGTAACTAAAAGTCTGCACAAAATCATTCTTGATGTAGGACTTTGTGTTATCTTCCTCGTCGTCAATTATCTTTTTTTTTTTTAAAATAAAACTTTGCCTCGTTTTAACAACAAGGCGCACATCCTTCAACCTAAAACACAGGGTACGTTGGTTCTTCGTCAATTCTCGAATCGAGATAAGAATTAACTATTATTTTTTGGTGAATGATGTTTATTCACAAAATACGATGGCGTGAATGGAAACTATACAGACACAGGCAAAGAAAGACACTTTGATGATTCGTTAGTTGATGCATAGACTGGTGTATAGGGTACACATACTGAGAAATTGCAAGACCTGCGTGCTGTTTTAATGAGTATTCAATTTAGCTTTGACGGTGCAATGCACACCGTTTCCTTATGTTCCTCAAAATGCCACATGAAAAGATTGCAGTGCATGTGAATTTTTTTTTTAATGGGTGTCAAATGGATATATTAATAGGCACGCATTGCAAAGTAAAAACTAAATTAAACACCCATTAAAAGAACGTACATGCCTTACAGTCTTTTTATAGTGTTTTGTCGGGAACATACGAAAACGGAGCTCGTTGCACCGTGAAAGCTAAATTAAACACTCATTAAAAGAGTAGGCATGCCTTTCAAATTCTTTTCTTATGGCGCGGTGAGCATTGACCATAAGTCATGATAAGTTTGACTACAAAGATCCAATGAAGTTGAAATGGATTGGAAAGGAATCAAATGAGTACATGATAGGAAACTCTATACAGAGCGATACAACAGGAGGCAATCTGATCATCAGAAGGGGTCCCCCCGTCGAACAAGCGTTTCGGCCGATTATTCTCCTTTACACTCTAAGGGGGAGCGGGCCCACCTGGGTCATGACTCCCAAGTGTCTCAGCCTCCTGTTGTCTTTTGTCAGCCGGTTTCTAGTCTGTCCCAGTGTCATCTGTATGTCCAGAAGTCCATCGGTCTTTTCCCGATTGTCACTGGTCTGACCATGCAATTATGATAGGAAACTCTATACAGAACGATACAACAGGAGGCAATCTGATCATCAGAAGGAGTCCCCCCGTTGAACAAATGTTTCGGCCCATTATTCTCCTTTACACTCTAAGGAGGTGCGGGCCAACTTACCATTGACCATAAGTCATGATATGTTTGACTACAAAGATCCAATGAAGTTAATATGGATTGGAAAGGAATCAAATGACCACATGAGAATTAGTGCCATTATCAGGGCATGCTGCAAAAAAGCACACCATAATTATTTCCCGGCATACTTTTGTTGGTCTATTTATGTTTAATTTACACAGAAATTGACAGTCACACTGGCAAAGCTGCAGCTACCTTTGCCCGCCTCACATCGCATGTTTGGGGAAACTCCAAACTCACAACGAAGACGAAAGCTGCGGTATATAATGCCTGCATCACGAGCACACTTCTATATGGCAGTGAGACATGGACAACCTATGCTAAGCAAGAAAGAAGGCTCAATACCTTCCGCCTACGATGTCTACCCCACATCCTCGGTATTTCGTGGAAGAACCAAGTGACAAATGTCGAGGTGCTGTCACATGATAGCCTTCAAAGCATGTATACACTGCATGGACAGCGCAGACTATGCTGTGTTACCGATGTATTTTCTTTACTGGATTGACAATGACAATGATGTTGTCAGGGCTGTCGGGCTTACTACAAGTGGCCGACGTATTTCTTGATAACGCGAATATGATGTGGGCCGTTACTTTGGCTTATGGTGATGACCATTGAGCTCGGTAACAATGTTTAATGGGTCAAGACATTATGACTAAACTGGCGATAAATAGATGCTGGACTCATAGTGGACAGTTGGTGACTATACACAGTTTATTGAAGACATACGTTGACATCAGTAAGGTAGACGATCATCAATATTAAATTCATGGCAGAAAAAGCACATAGTCAATCAACATGGACGTTGACTGACTGCACTAACCGTTACCACATGAAGGTTAACGGATTAGTAGTATAAATGGTTCTGACGAAGTGACCATGTTAATATTCTTTACGTAGTTATCTATATTTCTTTACGCTTCAATCAACTCCTAGCGTTAGTGGACACACTAACAACTTGACCTATCTGGTCAAGTTGAAGCTCTGCCATAACGTTTACAGGGGAACTAAGTATCGGAGGCGAGATACTTAAAACCAGCCGTTTCTGGCTAAATGTTTGAAATAAAACGATTCTTGGTATTGCTCATCAAGACTATCATCTTCAACTTCCAGATGATTATAATTTATTTATCATCGTGTCTTTCCTTGCTAAGGACAAGCACACGAAAAATTCACGTCAATACAAGACGTGAATTTTTCGTGTGCTTGGAAGATGGTCGCGTCCCGAAAGATATCTTCTACGGACAACTGCCAGATGGCAAAAGAGCAGTTGGGCGACCGCAGCTGAGGTTCAAAGATGTGTGCAAGAGAGACATGAGAGCACTGGACATAAATCCAGCAACCTGGGAGGATGAAGTTGGCGATCGCACCAAGTGACGATGCTATCTACGGCGCCACTCAGATTGGCCGAAAAGAAGCTCACACAACAAGCAGAAGAGAGGAGAAAACGTCGAAATGAACACCAGGACAATAAGCAGCTGAGGACTGTCACCCTAGGGGCGCATTCCCATAGTCAGTTATGACTGAAGGGGCTATGATTATTATTATTATGTTTATGTTTAGAATACTTTTTTATGTGTAGGACATTTATTTCACGCCATTTGGAAAGAGAGAAAGCGAGGGAAGAGAAAGAGAGAGAGAGAGACAGAGAGAGAGTTAGATTGAGAGAGTGAACAGGAGAGACAGAATGATTAGTTATTGTTCATTATAAGGTGTCTTCTGACTTCTGGGAATTAAACACGAAGATCTTCATGCCACTGAGTCATTGCTTTAATAGTCCCATAACAGCCTTTTTACTCGGAGGTGTGACCAGTTGCCTTCATAGATGCCTTTGTCTTCTCTAACTCAAGAGCAGAGTCAGTACCCATGTACAGCGCGACGTTATCAGGTTTCGATCACTATTGAGTCAGGGTATAATTCTATCCACGCACTTAGAAATCAGTAAATCAATTAGCCAGTGTGTGGACATGGGTAATTGATTGTATATTTTTTTGGTACTTAATTGGCAGGACGGGTATCTCCATGCGTATCTATGTCAGAGATGGTAGCTATTTTCTGGATCTGTCCGTATTGGTTTACATCTCATAAGTCTTTCTTGGTCACGCCTGACCATGCACCTCTAGGTCTCCTCTTTATCTTTGTTCTCCGTGAAGTCTACGTCTATGATTGTCATGCTATATAATATTCAGAATTTGTCGATTCATGACCGAAATACAGAGAGTTTTATAATTATTTATACACTAGCGATAACCCGTTAACTTGACGGGTTTTTAATTATAGTGTGCTGTTTCCGTTCCCGGATGAGCAGATAGAAGTACATTCTTAGAGTGTTTTTGGTTTCTTTCCATTATACAGTGTAATCAAACTGTTCATGAACACCGTAATTTGAACGCTTTTTTGTGTTGATTGTAACTACTTTCGGGAAAGTATATTTAATGGAAAACGGGGACAGCACCATCAGAGTGGAACAAAGGAATAATTGTCAAATTGCCCAAGAAGGGAGATCTTGCAGACTGCAATAATTGGAGAGGAATCACTCTTCTCTCAGTTCCCAACAAAATACTAGGCAGGATAATTATACAGAGAATTTCAAAAGCAGTAGACCACAAACTGAGGAAAGAACAAGCAGGATTTAGAAAGAACAGAAGATGTGTAGATCATATATCCACTCTCAGGAACTTTATAGAGCAGTGCTCAGAATGGCAAAGACAGCTGTACATTAATTTCGTTGTTTTTGAAAAGGCTTTTGACAGCATAAATAGGGACAGTTTATGGAAAATACTGAGGGCTTATAGAATTCCAAGCTGCATAGTGTCAATCATAAAAAGCCTCTATGCCAACTTTACGTGTAGTGTTGGACAGAGAAACCTAACCTTTGAGGTGAAGGCAGGAGTACGACAGGGATGCCCCTTATCAACCACTCTATTTTTAACAGTCATAGATTGGGTGATGCGCCAGACAACAGAGGGCAGTCCAAGAGGAATAAGATGGACTACATTTTCTGTATTGGAAGATCTGGAATATGCAGATGACATTGCACTACTAGCACATTCACATCAACACATCCAGGACAAAACGGATAGACTTAATAAGTTTAGCCAGCAGGTGGGCTTGAACATCAATTTAAAGAAGTCAGAGGTCATGACGCTCAATGTGAGCAACCCTGAGCCCATATCAGTAAGGAATCAGCAGCTGGTACAGACAGACACCTTCACATACCTAGGATGCATAGTAACACCAGACGGCGGGGCAGGCAAGGACATCAACATCAGAATGAATAAGGCAAGAACAGCCTTTTTTAGCCTAAACAACATCTGGAAGTCCTCCCAATACAGCACAAGCACAAAATTAAGATTATATCAGAGCTGTGTGCTTTCTGTGCTTCTCTATGGTGCGGAATGCTGGAGAGTTACAGAGAAGGAAATGTCGAAATTTTCCTCTTTTCACATAACATGTCTAAGAAAAATTCACCGAATCTTTTGGCCGAATACCATCACCAACCAAGATCTGCTTACTCGGAGCAAGCAAGAGGACATGCACACCATCCTAGCTGGCAGACGCTGGAGCTGGGTTGGCCATGTCCTCAGAAGAGACCCCGATGCCATCACAAGAACAGCTATGCTTTGGACCCCTGAAGGAAAACGAAAGAGAGGCCGACCAAAAACAACCTGGCGGAGGACTGTGGAGGCTGAGATGCAAAGAATGAACCAGAGTTGGGGCACTGTACGAAGGATGGCCGCCGACCGAGCAAAGTGGAATCAATTTGTTGTTGCCCTACAAGACACCACTAGGCGTGATGGCCACTGACTGCTTTGACGGTCGGCGGCTAAGGATCAAAGAAGAAGAAGAGGATGAACTGGAATGCAGATTAGTTATCAAGAGACTTACAAAGCTTTTCTTGATTACTGGATTGGAACAATACATACAGTGAAATGGGAAAGAATAGGTTGAATCAACTCAAATGAGTGATGTGTATATATTTATGATAAAATATGCCTATACTATGTCACTGAATTGATCTGTCTAGTCTGACGTAACAAATGACATCTGATGACTTACTGGCCTCACATCTGTCCTAGAGAAAGTTTCCCCTAGCCAAATACTAGCTTAGGGACACTATGTTGTTGCAGGTTAAATCATACATTACTGTCAGCACGGCAGAAGACTGTTTGTCATACCAGTGATAGCCAGAGAAGCATTCAAATCACTAAGAGTATTCAACAGATCAGGTCTGGAAACTCTACTGCATGGGACTGCGAGCCACTGTCGAAACCTGATTGACAGCACGGTGATGTCAACAAAGTTAAGTCATCTTAAGTAAGACTGACTCAAAATATATGGACTACCACAAATCCTAACTCAGATGATGAGATAACATGTTATAAAGTCAAATTATATGTAAAGACCGTATCATAAGTCAAAGTGACTATAGTTAAGTTTGAGAACAGTGCTTCAGGAATTAATAGTGCAAGTCTATTTAACAGTGAAAACCAATTGAAGTGCCGTAAGAATCTAAAGTGACATTCCTAAAAGGAAAGAGATATTGTATTAAGTTTGTGTATAATTTAATATTGGGTGTAAATATAAATACTAAATTTTATTTGTCTTCAATTCATTTTTCTAAAAGAGAAAAGAAAAATTAAAATACATAATAAGTTGATTTAATTGTGCCTGAGGACTTGAGTAACTTATTACTGTGTGATTTGATGTTACATTTTTCATTATTTATTTACCCTAGACATAATACATCATAGGATCGTTGCTGAGAGGAGACAACTAAGTGTCTGGTACTTATTATTACCATCGGGGCCAGATAACTTTATAGTCTGACTATTCCTATGACAACTATACACCAGTGCTTATTTCTAAGACTGAGGTATTTCTTTTAATACCAGAACTCTTATCTGGCAAGTGTATCCTTGTATGATCTGATACACCTATTTATCTACTTATTATCTATACCAATTAACCTCTCGTGACACACACAGTAATAAATATCTGTTATTGCGTCTTAAAAATGTATAATCAAATTACCAGTTTCAAATGTTTATTTTAGTTCGTTAATACCAAAGTTAAAAAGCTATGTAAATACGCTGTATTGTCATTATACATATTATAATTACTGATTTGTTATTTAAGGAAGAAAGGTAAACAAGTTAAATAGCTATGTTCTCCGGCTAATATAAATAAAACTTTTCGTATCTTCGTAAATTTTTATCTAAGTTTTAATTCATGACGTCAGCACTGCCGGGCTTAAATTCTCTGTCGACTGTAATGCACTTTAAAAAATAACATAATAAAAACCCTTGAATTCGTCTTATCTCTCATATCAAACGTTAGGAAACGTAAACAAACTATCGGAACATTATTATATTATTCCGCTGAAGATTATGATAACTCAGAAATACCAGCAAAGATGGAACTAGATTGGTTGATAGTGCGCAATTTGTTCTGGTGATGCGTCTACACGTTTATGAGATCTCCAGCGCATGCACTCTACAGTAATCAGTGATAACGTGAACTGACAGTTTCTGCAGTAAATACGGCGTCTTCTGCGAGTTTGGTCTGATATTACGGCTGATTTTATTGTCGGATCTCGAGATGATCCCTTGGGAAATGTAATGTACATTCCGTGCGGTCGTTGTGGACCTATATACATCCGAAGTGTTTACAGTGAATTTAAAATATAACTTTTTATATAATAATAAGAATGTTTGTTTTTCGCAAATGAAACACACGGAGAACAATAAAAACAACAACCAATAAAAGCTACAGACTTTCATGAATGGGTGCTTGCGTAGAATGGAAGGATTGAAGTGGTATGACAGGATAACTAATGTGGAACTGATGACAAGACTCAGACAAGTGCCAGCGGAACAAGCCATGAGAATAAGAAGCTGGCGATGGATAGGACACGCACTGAGGAAACTTGATGATAAGACGGTCCTTGTTCTGGAATCTCCAGGGTATGAGTGGTATAGAACCAAGAAACGCATAGAGAAAAGATCTATACACAGACATTAAGGGCATGCAGATGACATGGAAAGACCTGGAGCTGATAACACGTGACAGGAGAACATGGCATAAGTTTGGTTGAAGACCTATGCTCCTTGGAGGCTATGAAGCGTGATGTTGATAAAGACAAGAAGTGCAAGAGTCACTTAAGACCGAACATACAATAAAAATAGAAAGCAGGTATTATCATAATTTTTCCTTTGTGCTCTTTCTAAAGCAACTATATCTGATTCCCCTTGCAGAAAACTTGCACAAAGCATCCACATTCCCTTGCAGCGATGAATTATTTGACAATTTATTTTATATAATGAGTTTACCAATACCATGCGCAGCCTCAAATTAGTTGCCTTGTGCGATCTGAGGGTCTAGTAGTCCTAGTCTATCTGTGTCTCTTATCGGGACTTCCAAGAACTGCACGGGACAAACCAAGTATTAAAGCAAAGAAAAATTATAATAGTATAGTAAGAGAAATTCGGGACATAATCTGAGACTACTTTACGACCGTGCTGTTTCTATTGTTGTTACTGCTGCTACTATTGCTACTTGCATTGCTGCGCAGGTGCTGTGGACGTAGTATAGTGAAGTCTTTAACAATTCATCCGCTACGGTATGATCTGCTAAATTTTTGTGTGTATTATTATGAACGTGTTACCCTGTTGTTATTATTACAACTAAACTAGACAGTAACATGCAGGGCTCCCTCCAATGAGCACGTTTTGAGAACCTTCGATACAGACTATATTCTGCATAATCTTTTATATTCCCCTTTATTTGATGCCAGCAATTTTATTATCTCCCTGGATGACAAGAAATACCAAGTCACATCTATAGCGCCCCTAGAGTTTTGTGTTGCATTTGAAACTAAAGCCACTAATGATAGCACTAGTGGCTGCGTAGATCTTAGCTATTAAAAGGGAACAGTAACAGAAATGTAATGAACTAATATTTTCATCGTTTGAACAAATTGCCTACACATTATGATTAAATTGTTATCTCTCGTTAAATTAGCCGTTATTGCCTTTCAGTGTAATTTTATTGTTAATATTTATTTTTTCGATGCTATGGTTAAAATTTGTTTTGTCTCTAAAATTAAGTCATAATTTTCGATTGTATAGATGCGGTTGATGCGACTTGGTAATTTGATTAAGTTAAAATGCTATCGCCGGAGCTGGTGAGATTATGTGCGTATCATTATCATCATCATCATCAGCTGTCATCTCCACAACGTAGGTCGGCTGCAATGGACCTCCAACGTCGGTACAGTGATTCGAACACGTCACCTTTGCTGCGAGAGACCCAGCGCTCTACCCACTCTGTCAATTGGACGCTCTGTCAAGGAGCCTTCAATAAACTTGTGTCAAATCTTCCTGTCACGTGCCATCAGCTCAATTTCTTTCACTGCCTTCTTCACCCCTTCATGTCTGTTTCCGGTTCTCCTCTCCACGTGTTCTTTGGTCTCAACCGACTTCTGTTACTCTGAGGTGTCAGGAAAAAGGACAGTCTTGTATGCTATTAGCAGGTTTCCTTAATGTGTGTCCTATCATTCGCCAGCTTCTTCTTCTCATGTCCTGTTCCACGGACACTTTTCTGGTTAGAAACTAAATAAAAGGCGAATAATTTGGGACGTTAAGGAGATCACAGACACCGATTATTAACAACATAAGGAGAGAGAGAGAGAGAGAGAGAGAGAGAGAGAGAGAGAGAGAGAGAGAGAGAGAGAGAGAGAGAGAGAGAGAGCGATACACATACAGCGAGAGGAGAGAGAGAGACAGACAGAGAGAGAAAGAAGCAGATGATAAAATGAAATGACAATAATTATTGATGAGACGTCACAACATAGTTCCAAAAATACGTAGAGAAAAGATAAACATCATGAGAGTGAATGCGACCATGGTTGACGTAATTTACTCACACAAACGTCAATTAAAGATAAAGGCTAATATATTTTATACAAATAAAGAGGGGAAACCCGAGGCCTGTAAAAAGTAAATAAATAAATATTACACACATAAAGCTACGTTTCAGGCATTCATGAGAAATAAAGAAGTAGAAAACTAGACAACAGAAAAACAAAAGAAATGATAGGCTTTGCCGGAGAACCGAACCCAGGCAACACTACATAGCTACGGAAGCGAATCACACTATCCTCTCTGCCAAACTAGGCACGTGACTCATACATGTATGGTGATTGACAAGTCACTTCTTTTGTATACATGTTTATATCTTCACTTATATCCACTGAATATTCATTCATTCATTCATTCATAACCCTCCGCTCCCCAAGGAGCATAGGACTTCAACAAACACATCTTAAGTCTTCCTGTCACGTGAATATACATAAAAGAAATATTAAAAAATGAGCAATAACCGCCATTAGACTTTTATATTCTATGTTTTGATTTGTTATTTCCCGAAACAAAATAAAATTGAAATAACCCAAAGAACTGACGTCACATGAGACAGCAAATATTTCTGCCCGCCATAAAATTATCTGACATGCATTCTAGTGGAATGTGACTAAACAACTTGATGATCTAGATTTTGCAGATGACTCGGCTCTTCTGTCACATAACCATAATCAGACGCAAGACAAAATAAAAATACTTGATGAGAGGTCACAACAAGTGGGTCTGAAAATGCACAGGGAAAAGACAAAGATAATGAGAATAAAAACAAGAAACGATAACAAGGTCAAACTTGAAGAAAGACCACAACAAGATGTAGAATCGTACACATATACTGGCAGAAAATAGACAAAGTTGGAGGGACAGACAGTGATATCAAGATAAGAATACAAAAAGCAAGAGGAGCTTTCATTGCATTGGGAAACATATGAAGAACAAGAGAAATCACGTCCAAAACGAAAATAAGAATCTTCAACTTAAATGTCAAGTCAGTCCTATTGTATGGCTCTGAGACATGGATAACAACAAAAACAACAACCAAAAAGCTACAGCCTTTTATACATGGGTGCTTATATGAATAGAAGGATTGAAATGGTATGACAGTCACAAATGTGGAACTGATGACAAGAACCAGACAAGTGCCAGTGGAACAAGAGTTGAAAAGAAGACGCTGGCGATGGATAAGACACACATTGAGGAGACCTGTTGATAGCATTACAAGGCAGTCCTTGTTCTGGAACCCCCAGGGCAAGAGAGGCAGAGGCAGATCAAGAAGCACATGGAGAAAAGAGCTGGAAACAGAGTTGAAAATGATGAGGAAAACATGGACAGAACTTGAGATGATGGCACGTGACAGGAGGAACTGATAAGTGTTTTTTAAGGCCTATGCTCCTTGGGGAGCTAACGGGTATTGATTGATTGATAAAATTATGTGTTGAACAATCTCACCTGAGCTATAATAGTAATGTCACCTAGCATTTTATTTAATAAAATGACAGTTAATTGTATTGTGTTGACGTTTTTTTCATAAAAATTACTTCGACAATTAATTTTTTTTTTTTAATGTAAAACTTTTGCCTCGTTTTGGCGAGGCGCGTCCTGTTCAACCTAGTCGGTTATATTAGGGCGCATGTCCAAATATAAAAGACCCTTAGGTCTGGGGTATTTCGACAATGAAGAAATAATCATTTACAAATATAAACAAAGTGATCAGTGGCGTCACTAGGGTTGGTGTCACCCAGTGCGGTAACTCATGGTGTCACCCCCATGGACCTCCTCCCGTACCAGACCATACAGAATCCTTAGTAATGTTTTTTGTACTAATGTTACTCGTAATTCCCGTATATCACTGAATGTAATGGCAATAGTAGTGACATAAACAACTAGCAAAATTAAAATTACACCTTTAAATTACAATATCATACGCACAGCCTAAATGTATTTACATTTACATAGTTTCATGTGGTTAAAGTGAAAATTCGGTAAGAAAACAATAGAATTCGAAGTAAAAACGTAGGTATAATGATACAGACCATGTAAGCTGGGCTTACGAAAAATGATTTTGTGGTTATAACTAACTACATGGATATTTTTATTTTAAAAAAATTAAATTTCTTCCGAAACACTGCACAACAATTTTATAGTCATTTTGGTGTCACCCCCTCTGATGGTGTTACCTGGTGCGGTCCGCAACCCCCCCCGCACCCCCGTAGTGACGCCAATGAAAGTGATACAGAAGACATAGAAAAACCTTAATGCTGATGGCGCGTGACAGGAGAATTTGGCGTGCGCCTGTTGAAGGCATATGCTCCTTGAGGTGTTGACAGGTGATGCTGAGGATGTTTTTATTGTTTAACTAGTACCGCTGAGTTTTTCGCTCTTTTGCAGTCAAGACCAAGTTGAAGAATTCTTCACTTTCAATTACCTTTATTGGTAGTAGCATGGACTTAACCTAGAGGAACGGACAAAGCTAAGAATACAACAGGTAGGAAAAGAGTTCATTGCAATGAGAACTATATGAAAAAAAAAAAAAACATAAATCAAATCTGAGACACAAAATTTCAGAATACGCAACTCAAATGTCAAGCCAGTTCTATTGTATGGCTACGAAAAGTGGAGAACAAGAAAAACGTCAACTAAAAAGTTACATATTTTCATAATTTAGTACTTGCGCAGAATAAAAGGATTGACAGGGCATTAATGTGGAACTAATGACAAGAACCATACAAAAAGACGCTGGGCTTGGATTGGACGAGTACTGAGGAAAGAAAAATAAAATAATTACCTAGAAGCCCATATTATGGATTTGCTAGGAGAAAAAAATTGAATGTGGGGGCTCAAAAGCACGGAAAAGAGTTAAAAATTATTGTTTTAAACCCATATAGGAAGACCTTGAATGGATTGCACCGGGTGTAAAGTCTTAGCGTAAAGTCGTTGACGGACAATGCTTCAAAGGGTGTTAAAAGATAATGAATATATAAACGTTACTACAGTGAACTGTCAGTTATTAAAGTGATGCTGTATATATCATATAATAAACAGTGTTCTATATATGTCTGCTTAAGTATTTCAATTTTTTTTAATCCTCAGCATGGATTCTCCCTGTGGTGACACATGGTGGGAACCCAGCATGTTGAGAACCAAGAAACATGCTTGGAGGAGTTACGTGAGCCCCACACGTAACTCTGGCTTTTACCTGGTTGGCGGCAATGCAGAAGGACCTCACTATGGACCCCATGATAGGCAGAGGCAGCTGAGAAGTGGCTCTGTGTAGGGCGTGACATTTCCTTGGGAGAGCCCATACCCAGAGCACAGTATTTTAGCTCTGCATAGCCCCATCAAGGCCAGCTCCTTGACGTGGAGATGGGGCTCAAGTACAGCCATCAGCGGCTGAAAAACCAAGACTGGCCAGGCCCTCCTAGACTCGAGCAAGACCACAGTCTGCCCTAGCAAGTCAAGGTGCTGAAGACGGAGGCAACCAGCCAAGAGGCGCACCACAGCAATCAGGATGCCACGCACATGCGCTATGGGAAGTATGCCTATATCTGCAAAACGTTATGGCACTCGCCCTGTGACGGACACCCAGGCAGGCGCAGTGCCGGGCCCTCTGCCTCGGAAGGGCCCAACCCCTACTACTGGGGGTCCTTCTCAATTGCCCCGTGGAGCCAGGAGGCATGAGAATAGAGCTACTGGCCAAGCAAAGAAAAGACCATTTAAAATAATGCACTGGAATGCTGAAGGCGTCAATAGTAAAAAAGACGGCTACAGCAAAAAATTAGAGCTCGAAAATATCTTGAATGAAGAGCAAGTAAATGTATGTTGCTTGCAAGAAACCCACCTCAACAAAGACATAGCCTTCAAAATCAGAGGCTACCAGTGCTACCGATCTGACCGAATAGACAGGCGAAAAGGTGGAATACTGACACTCGTGAGGAATAACATCAGTGCATGTCAGCTTGAAACATATATGGAGGGGGCGGAATACCAGATGCTTCATCTCAGGACAGAAAGTTCAGAATTCCACCTGCTCAACTACTACTGTCCGAGTGACCGCCCACTGGCACTAGATACAATCCCAGCAAAAGAAAGACTGATTGTATGCGGAGACTTCAACAGCCACTCACAGAGCTGGGGCTATGATCACATGGACAGGAGAGGTGAGGAGCTTGAAAACTGGCAGGATGACAATGGGCTTATCCTGATTAACCAGCCAATCGACCCACCAACCTTCTACTCGAGATCATGGCACACCACCTCTACACCAGACCTGGCATTCCACTCACCCGGCTTGGAGTGGAACACCACACGCATTGTAGGGAAACAACTTGGAGGCAGCGACCACCGTCCAGTCTTCCTAATTGTGGAAAATGAACGTGTCAAGGAGAGCAGCACTCTCTCTAGGTGGAACTACAAGAAAGCAGACTGGACAATGTACCAGCACCGTACTAGTATACTGGCTAGAGATCTGACTGTAGACAAAGACATCAATAAGCTAGTCGATGAATTCAGCAGATGCATATTACAGGCTGCTCGTGAAACAATACCTAGAGGGGCTCGTAAGCACTACAAACCATATTGGAATAGTGAACTAGAGCAGCTGCACAACGACGTGGAAACATCTCGAAAGCAGGCAGAGACCAGTCCATGCCAAGAACACCACAATAACTACCAGCAAGCTAAGGCCAAATTTCAAAGGGCCAAGTTGCAGTCCAGGCGAAGAAGCTGGAAGGAGAAAACAGAGTCCTTGAACTTTGAAAGAGATACGAGGAAACTGTGGAAGCTGGTAAAGCAACTTAACGATGAAGGTACAGAGAGAAACTCAAGGATTGCTCTGTACAAAGATGGAAACATCCTCATGGGAAAACAGGCAGCTGATCACTTTGCAGACTCCTTTGCTAAAGACAACAACATCGAAGTTAGCCCAGAGAAGCAACAGGAGACTCGTGAGAAACAACACGCAGGACGAGATGGAACCATACCTGAAGTTATGGAGGCACCAATCACATTCAGAGAACTGGAGCTTGCAATATCCAAATTGAAAATGAGAAAGTCGCCAGGAGTTGATGGAGTGTCCAATGAAATGATTAAGAACTTGGGAACCGCAGCAAAAACAAAGCTGCTGCAGATCTTCAATATCTGTTGGAACTCAGGCAGAGTTCCACAGACCTGGAGGGAAGCAATCATGATACCACTCCTAAAACCAGGAAAAGACAGTTCCACTGCCTCCAGCTACAGACCAATCAGCCTTACAAGCTGCCTCTGCAAAACAATGGAACGTATCATCAACCTCAGGCTACAGTGGTACCTTGAAAGTAAAAACCTTCTTGTACCACAGCAGGCGGGCTTTAGGCAGTGTTATTCCACCGAAGATCAGGCAACTTACCTTTCCCAAGAGATTGAGGATGCGTTCCAAGATAAGAAACTGGTACTAGCAGCATGGATAGATCTAAGGAAAGCATTTGACAAGGTTTGGAAAGAAGGGCTTCTGAAGAAACTGAGAAATTGTAGAGTGAATGGTAAGATGTACAAATGGGTGAAAGCATACTTGCATAACAGAAGAGCCCGAGTACAACTAGATGGCCTCAAGAGTAAGAAAATTCTACTGCGTCATGGCGTCCCTCAGGGAGGGGTTCTGTCCCCCACACTTTTCCTAGTCTACATCAACGACCTGGTTGCTGAACTACCACATGGAATGAAAGTGGCAATGTACGCTGATGACCTGGTAATATGGTGCACAGATGAGCATGCAACAGTGGCCACCAAACTGCTACAAAGAGCTATAGATGCCTTAACCTCATGGGCAAATAGATGGTGTGTCAGCATCAACACAGACAAGTGCAGCACTACGCTCTTCACCCTCTCTCCCAAACAAAAAGCTGGTGTCATCAAGATAAACGAAGAGCTCCTGAGAGAAGATAAACAACCCACCTATCTCGGAGTTACATTTGATGATAGGCTGACATGGAAGCAGCACATCAACAAGGCAGCAACAAAGGCCAGGAGGAAGCTAGCCATCCTGAGAAAACTAAGTGGAACCACATGGGGAGCCAGCGGGAAAATACTTAGTAAAGTTTACCAGCAGGGCATACGACCACACCTGGAATATGGGTCAGCTGCGTGGTGTCCAGCATCAAACACCACATTACAAGAGCTAGATAAGGTGCAAAACCAGGCGCTTAGGGTCATCACGGGGGCAATGAAATCAACGCCTATAGTGGAGATGGAGAAAATGGGGAGGATACAAGCACTGAGAGAACGCAGAGACACGAAAGTGCTAACACAGGCAGAAAAGTTCCTCTGTATGCCGAGCCATCCAATGAAGGACAGATTCCAAAACCTAGCAATGGGGCGACTGAAAAGAAGCAGCTTTATCCACCAGGCCAAACGATTTCGTAGACAAACCTCAGACCTGCCTGAAGTTAACAGCCCCCTAAAGTCTGTGCCAGAACAAACCCCTTGGAGAGAGGAGCATGGACTACCAGTACACATCCACACAAAAGTGAAAGGAATATTCGACAGGGATGAACAGAACAGCGTGCAACGTAGGACAGTCACTCTCAGTTTCCTGGATGATGAATACCCACAGGACCTCTGGGTCCGAGTATACACAGATGGGTCAGCACAGAATGCAGTAAAGAATGGAGGAGCAGGAGTGTACATAGAATACCCAAACAACACTAGGGATACGGTAAGAGTACCAACGGGGAAATTCTGTAACAACTATGATGCAGAAGTCCAGGCAATCAAGGTGGCAACTGAGAAACTACTGAACACCAATCTCGGTCCACAGCCTGTAGTATTCCTGACAGATGCAAGATCAGCACTCCAAGCACTTCAGTCCAGAAAATTGCCAGTTATACAAGCCCTACTTTCTGAACTGTGCAACCAGCGCAGGGTCGCCATGCAGTGGATACCGTCTCATTGTGGAATACCAGGAAACGAGAGAGCAGACGGACTGGCTAAAGAAGGTGCTGCAGACGAACAACCGGATGTACCAATTACGTACCATCAGAAGAAAAAAGATGATCAAATCTATCAGAAAGCCACCAACATCAACGCAGGATGACTACCAAGCTATGAACAGATCAGAACAAATAGTCATTCTGCGCCTCAGAACAGGACACAACCGCCTCCGCAGCCACATGTATACAAAATTCAAGATTGGCAATTCAGCCATGTGTACATGTGGACAGGCACCCCAGACAGCAGAGCACGTACTGCAAGATTGCCCCGAATATGATATATTGAGGCAAACCCACTGGCCCAGAGAAACAACACTGGAAGCAAAACTATATGGATCTCTGTATGAACTACAAAAGACAGTGAAGTTTATACAAGAAACAACATTGCAGATATAGACAATATATTTCAAGCGAACGAAAGAAGAAGAAGAAGAAGCTCTGCATATTTGAAGAGCCCCACTAGGATGGCGGAGAATGCACAGTATGCCACGCGTATCTTTCTCCTAGCTTGGGACCTGATGTAATTATCCATTTAGCGCAAGCCAAGCTGAAGAAACTGCAGCTCAGGACTTCAACTAAGCACGTTCCAAAATGGCAGAAAAGCCGCATTAAAAGCCTAGATCTACAGCGTAGATAATGCCAAGGAGTCTTCAACTTGGTATTAACTGCAAAAGAGCGAAAAGCTCAGCAGTCCAAGTTAAACAACAACAACAACATCCTCAGCAATACCCGTCAACACATCAAGGATCATATGCCTTCAACCAACGCATGCCATATTCTCCTGTCACGTGCCATCAGCTTAAAGTTTGTCCTTGCCATTTTCGTTTCTATCTCCAGTTCTGCCTCCGCTTCTCTGATCCTGAGCAGTCCAGAACAAAAAGTGCCTAATATGCTATCAAAAAGTTTTCCCAGTGCGTTTCCAATCCAAAGCCAACGTCTTCTTCTCGCCTTCTGTTTCCCTGGCACTTGTCTGGTTCTTGTCATCAATTTCCACATTATTGACCCTTGTCAAACCACTTCTATCCTTCTATTCTTTGCAAGCATCCATTTATGAAAGTCGGTAGCTTCTTCTTTCTCATTGTTGCCCCTAACAGAGCATGGAGGCAGCACTGAAGTTGCTCCGAACAGCCTGTACCAACTCTTCTGCGCTCCTTGCATGGAGCCAGTACAGCAGCATATCTCCAGAAAGCTTACACCAAGCATTCGCATGTGCTTGCAGTGGTGGTTTCTATGACAATTCATTGTACATGATGACGCTGCCAGTCCAATCAATATGCCACTATTTGATTGTTGTTTATACTAGCTTATAATGGCCCTGTAGAGATTGTGTCGTTCAGCGAACGCAACTGTAGCGCTTAATCGAAATGTATATTCGATTTACTGGTAGATTAGTGGAAGAAAAAAATAGGCAATACGTCTTACTAGGCCAAAAGAAAAGAAAACCTACCATGCAGCCACAAGGCGTTCATCAGGGACATACGAACAAAAACAGAGCGGAAGGGCAGCCATGCAATCCTAATCAGGGATTTCTCGCGTTTATCTATCTATCTATCTATCTATCTATCTATCTATCTATCTATCTATCTATCTATCTATCTATCTATCTATCTATCTATCTATCTATCTATCTATCTATCTATCTATCTATCTATCTATCTATCTATCTATATATATATATATATATATATATATATATATATATCTATATATATATATATATATATATATATATATATATATATATATATATATATATATATATATATATATATATATATATATATATATATATATAATCCATAAACAAAATCTGTTTGGGAATCCTCAATAATTTGTATGAGTGTAAAGGGGTCCTGAGACCAAAACGTTTGAGAAAAGCTACTGTTGCGGAATATATATTTGATCTAATTATTAACATTTTTGATACTTGGGGGAGTCTCGTCAGCTAAGATAGGTAAAAACCATTTTGCAAATTGTTTTGTCTCTTCGCGTAGCCATAAACGATTGAACCGTCGCCAAGAAAGCACTATCTAAATTTATGACTCACTGGGAATAAAATGACCACAATTTGATGTCAACGCACATTTCTAAATGCATAATTACTTTGTACTGAATACTGCTTCCCTGGTGTCTGTTGTTCTACTTGTGTGTTTGTATGCCTCTGATAAGGGTGGAATTAAGATGCCGTCAAACTACCACCTCTATCGACACCAGGTATTACAATGCAAGATGTGGGTGTCTTATCTGGTTTAGATTGTCGCTGTGTGTGTTGCAGTAGAACAGTTCACAGGGTACACCACAGGCAACATGACGTGTAGAGTCATAAAAATGGTAACTTCGCTTTAGGTTTATACCATTTATTGCACGCCACAAAACAGTCATGATACTTATGTTATCATCAGCATAGTATAACGAATGCAGCATTCAAACTCATGTTAACTGACAGTCATGTAGAAGTCAATACTCAATAGTTGTATGGAAAACAAATATCATAGCGAAGCTTGATAAATAATACATATAACTTCTGCAACCGTGGTCCGCTGCAGATCCTTAATGTTCATAGACAATAATAATTATTCCTTCCTGATGCTAGCAGATCAGATGTATACAATACGTCCGTTTACTGTCTGCACGTGAGTAGCATACATGGATTACAGGTCAGCTCGACCTTTATAACCTTCCTAAGTCTAACCATCTGACTTGGACGTGATCTCTGATATAACGAATCCTGGAACACAGACAATAGTCTTGTTGGTCTAGAGCGACCCATAGATATATAACTAGTTCAGGTATAAAGATACCGGTGACTTAATCCTAGTCAAAGTACCTCTCCATTTTGAATCCCACAGGCGAGCAAAAAGGCGACAAAATGACGAACCTCTAGATGATAGCCTAAAGTTCGATACAAGAGGAATTACCTTATTTCGGAAAATCAACCATGAACATATGCCTCCAGGCAGGCTTGAATAATACGGGGAAATAGTCTAGTTAGCTAACTAACTCACAAAGACAATGTATTTCCCTCAGAGAATCACAAGACGCAGTCGCGTCCGCTCGCTAATCAGTCCATTTCTCAACTGCCCGACCTGGGCGGAACAACAAACGACAACCAAGTCGAGACATGCGCAGAGTGACAATCTCTGAGTCGCTGTTCACAATAAGACGATTCTAAGAACATTCGAGATAAAAGTCTTACACAGTCGCGCCTTTTATGGACATGAACAGAAGCGTTAAGAAAGGTTTCAAACATCTACAACAGTTGACTGATACTACCAAATAAGGAGATATGGTCACGCTTCGTTCAAGACATTATAGACCGAACGTGTCTCTATACAAGAGGAGGTAAACTCATAAAAAATAGCAGTATCGATATATCGGATTCTGTCCCTTTGACCATAAAATATATATAACATGCATTTCAGTCAAATAATGATCATACATACGAAAAACGATCATACAAAGACTTTGGAAAAAAAAGTAATTATTTGTGCGTAACATTACCGCACCCTCCCGGGAAAAAAAAAAATGAAACATTTTTTTTTTTTTTTAAATCCTGGAGCCGGAAAAATCTAGGCTCCTAACGCACGTATGATGCGCGGATATACCTAACAAAATAGCTCAACACTTGGAGCAAAACTGAGATCATATCCCAGGTCCTTAGAGAAAAATTTATCTAAGTATACGCGTATATATCCCAGGAAGGTGCCACCAACACAAACCACAATGCTGGCAACATCATAATAAAAGTCAAATTATTCTCATACCAATATATGAAATCAAATATATTATTATGATATCATACAATGTGTTGCAAATAGCGGTGTAATATATTAATATACCGCACTATTTTATTACATTATGTAATGCATCAGTAACTAATAAGTAATACATGTGTTGATCTTCGTTGACATAAAACATTCAATAGAAGAAGATGTGGACATCATCCGCTCCCAATCTAGGACAGGACTTGATATACTCAAAGTTCCACAATGGACACAATCTCGCATCTTCAATGATGTGCTGCGAAAATATCAATAACACAAATCTTAAAGACAACTGGTAAATCTCTCAATACAATCCTGAAAATAATTTATTTAAATGTGGCCGAGTGATCTTTTGGCCCGTATATCACTAACTAAGCCTTCTTAGATAATTACATGGAACAATGTTATAAATTCCCCCTCAAAAAAGTGAGAAAAAAAAAATCTACCAACATGTCATTATAACATTGGACTGTATATCAGGAAATATATATATGACAGAAGAATCATGTGGAATCGTGTGGGCATCTGGACAGAATGTCCGCCATTACATTATCCGAACCACGGATAGCTCGAACCGAGAAATGAAATGGTTGAAGAGCTATGGCATAACGAGTGGACCTCGAGCTCTTCAAGTTTTTGCTCTGAATAGCAGTAAGCGCTTTCTGGTCGGTTTCCACAATGAAATGTGCGCCTAGAAGAAATCTTTGTAACTTCAGAATAGACCATACCATAGCCAATAACTCACGGTCTAAAACCGAGTAATTCTTTTCTGCAGCATTTAATTTCCTAGAGATATACATCACCGGATGCAGAGTATCAGAATACTCCTGCATTAGTGCTGCCCCAATCCCAGTTGACGAGGCGTCACTTCGAAGAACAAAAGTCTTCTCAATAGTAGGTAACCTAAGAATAGGTGGAGATGAAAATAGGTCTTTAACCTGGTCCAATGAGGATTGACATTCTTTTGACCAGCGGATCAAATTAGGCGACCCTTTCTTCAATAAAGTAGAAAGCGGTGCCATAATGGAGGACAGATTCGGAATGAATCGTCCGTAGAATTGGATCAAACCTAATAGACTCCTTACTTGTTTCTTTGTCTTAGGGACCGAAATGTTAAGTATTTTTGAAACATTGTGGTCCTCTGTCTTTAAAAGACCATGACCAACACGATGACCTAGGAAAGAAATCTCACTAAATCCTATAAAGGCTTTAGAGGGTTTTGCAGTCAAGTTATACTCGCGAAGAGTAGACAGTAATTCGTATAAACCCAAATAGTGATCTTCCCAGGAATCACTGAATAGACAGATATCATCTAGATATGCTATGACATCTGTACGATATGCGAGAATTCGGCGCATCATGCGTACGAATGTAGCAGGGGCGTTCATAAGACCAAAAGGCATGAAATTCCATTGGAATAAACCCCTAGGTGTAGAAAAAGCTGTAAAAGGTTTGGCACGTTCAGTTAGCGGGACTTGCCAATAACCTTTAGACAAATCTAGTTTGGTAAAGAATCTAGAATTAGAAAGTTTATTGAGTAGCTCTTCTAATGAAGGCATAGGTTCAGCGTCGAACTTCGTAACTTGGTTCAATTTGCGATAATCTACGCAAATGCGAATGTTATTATCCTTCTTTCGAACAATAACCATAGACGAAGAGTATGCTGAAGTGGATGGTTCAATGATTTCCAAACGTATCATTTCATCCAATTCTTTCTCGACTTGAGACTGGAAATGGATAGGTATTGGATAGGGTCTGACTCTGATAGGATTATGATCAGTTAGCACAATGTCATGTTCAATGACATGTGTGTGTCCCGGGATGTCTGTAAGAACATCCTGAAATGTTTGCAACATCGAAGAAACTTGTCGATGTTCCTCAGCGGAAAGATTTGGAGAAACGGTCACGTTTTTCCAAGATTCCGTAGAATAAAGTGGGACCATAGAAAGAGGAAGATTGACATCAGAAAAAGTAGTTTCCTCATCCTGTATAACTGACAGCGATGAGTATTGACCATGAGGTACTTGAGAATTGTCCGTTGCCTGGAAAATAGGCTGCAAATAGTCTGGTCTTTCATGAAATTCCGTGAGCATATTTATGTGGAAAGTTTTATGCTTTCCATCAATATCGACAACATAGTCGACATCAGAAATTTTGGAGACTATTGCATATGGACCTTTCCATGCAATTAGAAGTCTGTTCTCCCTTGAAGGAAGTAGAACGAGAGCTTTGTCACCTGGACAAAGTTGTCGTAGACATCTATTCTTATTCGCAAACTGCCTTGCCTTTTCTTTAGCAAATTCGGAAGACGAAGTTGCTAGTCTGCATGCCTCAATGATTTTTTTCCTAAGAGCAATGACGTACTCATAAGAAGACTGAGTCTCATCGCTAATATTATCGGCAGTGATTAGATCGTGAAGTAAAGACATAGGGCCGCGCGGTTGCGCGCCAAAGACAAGTTCAAAAGGGGAAAACCCCGTATGTTCATTGGGGACCTCTCTATACGCAAAGAGAGCCGCGGGTAAGACCCTGTCCCAATCCTGAGGATGATCCTCAGTTATTTTACCCAGTAAAGTTTTTAGAGTCCTATTTAAACGTTCGACCAACCCATTAGACATTGGGTGATAGATACTGCTGAGAGACCTTTTTATATGTAGCATAGACATTACCTGTGACATAGTGTCTGATATCAGTTGAGTGCCATGGTCTGACAATATTTCTCCGGGAAAACCCAAGCGAGAAAATATCAGCCAAAGAGCGTCTGCGATATCAGCAGTTGAGATGCTCTTGAGAGGTATTGCCTCTGGCCAACGTGTGCACATATCGACACATGTAAGAATAAATTGATGCCCTCTAGCCGACTTAATTCTAAAAGGACCGATAATATCTATTGCCATTTTTTGAAAAGGGCGAATTGGAATGTCAGCAGCCTGAATAGGCGCAGCATGTCGTGGTCCTTTAGATTTGACCTCCTGACATACTTTGCAAGAGCGACAGTACATTCGTATGTCCTTGCTCACAAATGGCCAAAAGAAAGCCGCAAGAACTCTCGACTTTGTACGGGAAAAACCCATATGTCCAGCACATTGCGAGTCATGAGCATGTTGCAATATTTGCACCCTCATGCTCTTAGGCACAAGAATTTGTGAATGAGTGGATGTAGTCGAGTCTTGTACCATACGTACAAGTACGCCGTTCTTCATAGAAATCCAAGATTTTCTATTAGTATTTTGATTAGGATCACCTTTTTTTGCTAGAATGAAGAATTTTTGTAACGACGGATCTTCTTCTTGCAATTTGATAAATGAGTCACGTGTAATAGTCAAGTGACTATTTTGTTCATTTACTTCATCATTATTAGTTAATGAAGTTTGAGGTGGATCCAGAGCATGTGCTCTTGTGACCACCGTATTGGTAGCTTCAATGTTTTGCTCTTCCCAAACAGCAATCTGCTGTGGGGTACATTCCCTAACTCCGTGAATACGACCAATAATAAGGTCCGCAATAGGGTTTGGAAGTAGACACGCGTGGACCTCTCCCGTGAAGAAAGGAGTAGCAATATGTATTATGGCAGTAGGATATTTTTCCAACGTGCCACCAAATGTGACACATTTGATGACCTTTCCTGTAGCACAGAATGGATCTACAAGAGATTGCCTAACCCCGACAGTAGTACATCCAGAATCAAACAACACCGAGACTGGATTACTATTTACAAGCCCCTTATGTAATATAAGAGAACCTCTCCCATCATGAGCAACATTAGCAGGAAGAGCGGGCAAAGGATGACCACAGCTTAGAGTACTAATGGTTTTCGGATCAAATAAAGTACTGCATTGGATACATTTATTTGCCCTACCAAAGTCAAAAGATGAGCATCCGATAGCATTATGGTCTTTATCATTATTAACCTGTTTATCTGCTCCCTGAGATTCTTGTTGAACAGAGTTTGTCTGTTGATATCTTTTTCTCTTCTGTTGCGATCTACCGCGACCATTATTGCCTCTGCAATTATCATTAAAGTCCCTACTGTAATTTTTATCCTGGTTTGCGTTCCAGTTTCCATAACTGTCATTACCATCTCTATGCTGTTGAGAACCTCTATTATCTTGGTATTGAGGTCTCTGCAAAAAAATATTTTCCTCTATACCGATTACCTTTATGAAAATTTCTAAAGTTACCGGGAATAGAATACCGTGTAATATTAGGTTGTCTCCAGTTCTGGGAAGAAGAATCTCCCTGAAATTGATTACCATGGTTCTGGGCATAATTACGGTTACTCTTTTTATTGAAATTTTGCTGGCTACCCTGAAATTTACGCATAAAATTCGGGCCATAAGGTGCTGCCGAAGCAACTGGCAGACCTTCTTTTACCTTAGAGTTGCTAATGGTTATGTGAGGATGTGCAGTAACATACTGGCTACAGTATTCTTCCATTTCTTTTATATTTTTAGGCTTACGCTCATGAAGAAAAGAAAGAAAAGCTTCATTAACAGAAGACATAACCTTGTCTCTAAGAAGTAAGTCCATGAGGGCTTCAAATGTACTTTCTGTCTTAGAAAGCTCAACCCATCGTAAAAAAGTAAGACGTATGCCTGAGATGAATTCTGAGAATTCAACTCCAGTTTCTGGTAACATGTTTTTAAATTTTAGACGATATCCGTCTTCGTTAAGTTGGTACTTCTTTAACAATGCCGCCCTGACAACCTCATAGTTGTTCTTGTCAGGCACATCTACCATACCCAACAAAGTCAAAGCATCACCTCTAAGTATCTTGGACAGATGATAAACATATAATGTTTTATCTATATTACGCACCTTACATGCACTTTCAAATCTATCTAGATAAAATGTTATATCATCAATTGAAGCATTGAATGCTGGTAAATTAAGCTTGAAATCAACAGCATTAGACTTATTAGCAGATGATACCTTATTAGCATCATTAGCATTACTAGATAATTTCAACTTTTCTAACTCCAAAGCTAAGAGTTTTTCTTCATGTTCCATTTTTGCTTTTCTCTCATCAGACTCTCTTTGTAACCTTCTTTCTTCAGCCTCAGCCTGTTTTTCTAATCTTTTATTTTCAGCCTCTATTTCAAGTCTCTTATTTTCAGCTTCTTTTTCAAGTCTCTTATTTTCAGCTTCTTTTTCAAGTCTCTTATTTTCAGCTTCTTTTTCAAGTCTCTTATTTTCAAGCTCAGCCTGAAGTCTCTTCTCCTGAGATTCTGCTTCTCTTTTTTGTTTTTCCATTTGTAATCTCTTTTCATCTACCTGCATCTGCAGTTTTAAATTTTCAGCATCTATTCTCTTTTGTTCAGTTAGTTCTTTCATTTTCTTTTCCTCCGACTTCAATGCCTTGGCATATTGAACAGTCGCAAATTCTTCTAATTTATCACCTGTCTTCCCAAGGGCTTTACCCTGCTCAATAAAGTACTCAAATGTAGACATGATGTCTAAAATGTGAGTACAGAACCTGAAATAATTAATTATCTTATTTCAATCTTAATAGTAACAAGACTTAATAAAGTGCTTGTATAATTACTATGTTCACTCCAATCTCTGTGGGAAACAAGACTTGACACCAATTTGTATTATCAGTTGTACAATAATATCACAAGTCACCTCTTAATTATCAGTGCACTACCCAAATCAGTGCATAACCATCAGTTATTTATCATAACTGCACTACAATAGTGCATAAGGAAAAAACCACCAGCTAGTTATGATAAGTGCACTATAAATCAATAGTGCATGAGCATATATGTAACAATAGTGAAAGCTAACTATGCAAGAACTATGCAAACAATAACAAGACAATGTAAACAATAACAAAGTACCAACAATGTAAACAAAACAAAGATCAAAGTCAATGTAAACAATAACAAAGATCAGAGTCAATGTAAACAATAACAAAGATCAACGTCAATGTAAACAATAACAAAGATCAGAGTCAATGTAAACAATAACAAAGATCAAACAATACGAAAACATTCGCATAAGTCAAATAAATAAACAGCGAAACTAAAAAGAATATGATGACAGAATGCGAAGATATGACAAACAAATGACGCTACAGTATATACACAAAAATTTACTTGAAGAACTGAATAATAGAAAAGAGGAGACCTACAAATACAAACAATTGAAATCGAAACTAAAAAACAGAAAGAAAGAGAAAAACAAAAAAAAATATACAAAAAACGAAAATAAAGCACAACTCGTCACAACTAAACAGATATAGCAACGATTGTCGCTAGCAAATTTCACAATAGGAAATTTGCACAGTCCCTAACGAAAACGCTAACAGTAGAACCTCTGTGACGTGGTATCATCTACTGAAAGACACCGCCCAACCGAGAAAACCCGCAGAAATATAAACATATAAATACAAATCCAAATAACATATAACATGTAAACATATAAAGAGTGCGAAAAATGTGATAGACAGAAGGCTCAGTTAGAACATAAGGGCACAGTTCACAAACAAAACAGGCCATTTAACTTCTATGTATCCACAACGTCAGCACAGGTCAGAACAGGATGTGATCAGCATTCTTAGGACAATGATCCAACGTTGATCCATATCTGCTCTCGTAAACTGCCATGACGAAGGAAATGAGCTTCTAACAGGAAACAGCTTCTGACAGGAAACAGCTTCTGAACTTGACCTTCTGAATCTGCAACAGTAATTCTGAGACCGGAACAGTTGTTACGGCACTTGTCCTTCTTCTCAACAGATCAGGAAATCCATTCGCTCGGTACTTGTCCTTCTATTTGTAGACAAACTTCAATACCGCCGAGCAGCGCCGGGTAGTTTCAAAATATCAACAACTGTCAGTACTGCTGCGTCTTTCAAAAAATTTCATCAAAGGTGATGAATAGCAACTGCAATGTTGTCTTGTAGTCTGCTGATGATGTCTGGGTTTGTTGACCCCCTTGAGAGTTGGTACCAGAATAAACCAACTATTGGCCACCATGAATTGATAAGGGTGGAATTAGGATGCCGTCAAACTACCACCTCTATCGACACCAGGTATTACAATGCAAGATGTGGGTGTCTTATCTGGTTTAGATTGCTGCTGTGTGTGTTGCAGTAGAACAGTTCACAGGGTACACCACAGGCAACATGACGTGTAGAGTCATAAAATGGTAACTTCGCTTTAGGTTTATACCATTTATTGCACGCCACAAAACAGTCATGATACTTATGTTATCATCAGCATAGTATAACGAATGCAGCATTCAAACTCATGTTAACTGACAGTCATGTAGAAGTCAATACTCAATAGTTGTATGGAAAACAAATATCATAGCGAAGCTTGATAAATAATACATATAACTTCTGCAACCGTGGTCCGCTGCAGATCCTTAATGTTCATAGACAATAATAATTATTCCTTCCTGATGCTAGCAGATCAGATGTATACAATACGTCCGTTTACTGTCTGCACGTGAGTAGCATACATGGATTACAGGTCAGCTCGACCTTTATAACCTTCCTAAGTCTAACCATCTGACTTGGACGTGATCTCTGATATAACGAATCCTGGAACACAGACAATAGTCTTGTTGGTCTAGAGCGACCCATAGATATATAACTAGTTCAGGTATAAAGATACCGGTGACTTAATCCTAGTCAAAGTACCTCTCCATTTTGAATCACACAGGCGAGCAAAAAGGCGACAAAATGACGAACCTCTAGATGATAGCCTAAAGTTCGATACAAGAGGAATTACCTTATTTCGGAAAATCAACCATGAACATATGCCTCCAGGCAGGCTTGAATAATACGGGGAAATAGTCTAGTTAGCTAACTAACTCACAAAGACAATGTATTTCCCTCAGAGAATCACAAGACGCAGTCGCGTCCGCTCGCTAATCAGTCCATTTCTCAACTGCCCGACCTGGGCGGAACAACAAACGACAACCAAGTCGAGACATGCGCAGAGTGACAATCTCTGAGTCGCTGTTCACAATAAGACGATTCTAAGAACATTCGAGATAAAAGTCTTACACAGTCGCGCCTTTTATGGACATGAACAGAAGCGTTAAGAAAGGTTTCAAACATCTACAACAGTTGACTGATACTACCAAATAAGGAGATATGGTCACGCTTCGTTCAAGACATTATAGACCGAACGTGTCTCTATACAAGAGGAGGTAAACTCATAAAAAATAGCAGTATCGATATATCGGATTCTGTCCCTTTGACCATAAAATATATATAACATGCATTTCAGTCAAATAATGATCATACATACGAAAAACGATCATACAAAGACTTTGGAAAAAAAGTAATTATTTGTGCGTAACAGCCTCACATTAAGTCTGCAATGATTCGTCTCGGGAATTGCCCCTAAGTTTCTGTGTGATCATTTAAGTGTATTCTAAGGGCAGAATAATTTTGAGAGAGAGACGAATAAGAATAAGAAGCTGATGAAGTCGAAGAAGAAGAAAACGAGGAAGAAGAAGAAAATGAAGAAGAAGAAGACGATGATGAGAAAGAAGAAGAAGAAAAAGAGGAAGAAGAAGAAGAATAAACAGACGAAACAGAAGAGAAAGAAGAAGTAGAAGAAGAAGAAACAGAAGATGAAGTATAAAATGATATAGTATAACCTTGGCTGTTTTCAAGAACCTTTTTGCTCATAACTCTTAGCCGTCTTCAGTCTACTATCGCTGACCATGACAATTTCAAAGTCATCTAAATTTTTGACTTTTTTTCTAAAACTTCATCTTCTTCCTCCAGTTTTTTTTTCTTTTTCTAATTTTTAGCACCTGTTTTTTTTTTCTAATTCTAATTCTTCCCTTGTTTCAATTCTCTCATTCTATGTCGTTACTCTCAAACTCTACTTCTTTAAAAAAAAATTTTCAGAGCATGTTATCGCCATTCTTATATTGACGGTATTGCCTCCCCTGCTTTGCAGTAGTGGTCTACCAGTGGCCAAAACTCAAGAGTATCTAATATGGGTTTCAAAGGTATCTACCTTCGCACAAGATTACCCTTGGCAGAGATGTAGATAGAAGGGTGATGACACTTCTATTACAAAGGGAGTCTTCACAAGATATTCAGAATAAGCGAGAACAATACTGCTTTAGCTGAGTATGTTAACTCTGTAATTCTGCCGACGCCTTTGTGAAGGATTTAAGCACTTCTTAAGTTCAGCTCGTTTAAGGCCCCACCCCTGATTTACTCAGTGGAATTCTAATATTTTAGTATAGCTCTGTTTAGAGTGTGTGTAGTAATTTGACTGAGACAAACATGCAGTAACTTTAAAATGCTTAAATCGAAGTTAAATTTGTAACATTGCAAATAACAAAATGTAATCATCACTTTAAGTTTTAACAGTTGGAAATAATTTGAACAGTTATGGATCAAGAAAAGTTATCATCACAGTCTTTAGGGAATGTGAGATGTTACAAGATGTTCAAATGGCAGCATAGATTTTAACTTAGCTGCCAATGACGGTTCTGCTCTTTCTTATGGGTTGGTTCTTTTCACTCTGCTCACGCTCGTCTCTGATCAAGGTTGTCGGGGGTAGCTCGTTTCCCAGAAACGTCAAGGAGAGTCTACCACGTGCGTCCTTCGTCTTAAAGCTTAGGACACGATTCCCTACTTGTTCCAGAGAAAGTACTTTCTGCTGGTACCACCAATAACTATGGTAAAGAATAGAACGAAACGCTCTTCTGAGTGTGGCGTTTTCCACCCCATAGTTTTGGGTTCCTATCTTCCCATACCACCATCCCAATTACTCAGACTTTACCCTCGATGAGAATTAAATTTAATTCCTCGGGATAAAACTTTCTTAACATTTAAATAGAATAGCTTTCATAGTTACTTTATATTTAAATGAAAAGGTTAATAATACAGATAGCGTCTGTTTACATATACATCTCCACTGATTGAAAAGTGTTCACAATATACATTGAATATGTTCTCATTTATGTTTACACTAATTGAAAAGTTTGAAACTTCCATTACTTTAAATTAATATTTTTACATCGACATTTACACTGGTTTAATCTTGAAAACTTACATTAATTTTAAAGTGACTATGTTTATAGGGACATTTACACTGCTTTGAAAATGTAAGTATTATACTTAGAATGTACATCATTTCTTTCATCTTTTCCTCCCTGCTCCATAGAGAACCTGGAACTACTTTAAGCTTTTAGTTCTCTTTACGAAACTATCAATAAAGCCCGTGCAGTGGTGGTTAATGAATGGTCATTCTATGCGCTGAGATTGCCAAAATCAAATGACTTTGACATCCAATAGCGAGTTTCACACACTAAACTTCACATGTTAATATATACATATATATGTTTGTTCACATGTTAGTAATAAAATATGAAATGTAAATCACAACTTACGCCAATCCTGGCTACAGACTTGCTGCACAGATGAATAAAAGAGACGAGTCGGTCTCTTACACGCATCTGGGGTGTCTTTAATTTGACAATAGATTTCCTCTCTGACTCCGTGTGTTTCTTCAGTTTCCTATTCCCGATGTTCCTTATTAAAATGTAGAGATTTCCTGTGCTTTGTTAGTCTTATTTGGTTCTCCAATAAAAGGTCCGGTTAAAAAAAGTAATTATGAATCTAGTCTTCACTCTGGCGAGGTCTTATGTTGTCTTGGCGAGCGTGAAATTCACAGTGAAATAAAACTGCGATATGGTCAGACTTTATTCCTATCTTCCCACGCATTATTGTTATGAATCTAATCAGAAAGATCCAATCATTTCAAATCATGCAGATAGGGTGTGATATTTTCAAAATAGTCCCACGTGAAATAAGGTGCGTGTCTGCAAAGGTCACCTATTACCTTATATGGACATATGATGCCTTGCATACGCTCTCACAGGCAGATCGGTAGACACACATGGTAACATGGGTAAGCTGTAATACTTTTTACTTTATTAGAAAGTAATGTTGTCATACCATGTCGTCCCGGAAGCGATTATGTCATACTTGTCTGCCCACATGTGTCACACAGACAGTAATCTCGTTATCTGTTGTATGAGTACGCAAAAACTCCATGTCTGCCCATCTGGATTACCAAACGAGTCGTCTTACCAGCGGTTCAATCTAAACACGCCGGCGACTATCTTATCTCCGTTGCTCACCGCAAGCTAGGATGACCGGGTAACAAACACGTGACATCACAGAGAGGAGTATCAACAAATGTTTACACCTACAAAATATTTGCCACACAAACAGAAAAATAACGAAGAAAGAAAGAAAAGTGCGATAATTGACCACATAATAAAAATCAGTACCACAAATGTACCGATACTGCCGGAGAGAAACAAAGATTGATAGGAGCCGCCCCGTTTTGTCACACTTATAAGGTTCTCTTTCTAAAGTTTTTTTTACTTCTTTTTCTGTTCTATCACCACCACATACGTCATTCGTCCTACTATGACAGCTACAACTTCAGGTACCTCTTTTTTTTTTACTTTGTTCTTCCTTCTTGTGCTTTTTACAAATTCTTAATATTCTGTCTTCATCGTTTTTTCTTCTTGTTTTAAATTGTATTTCCTGTTATCTTTGCTCTTCCTTTTCTACTTATTCTTCTCATATGTTGATACTACAGCTACTGCTACCGGACCCACCACTACTAGTACTTCTACTACTACTATTACTACTACTGCCACTGCCGCTGCTGCTACTACCACTACTACCACCAATATCACCACCACCACTACTTTTCTCATTTAATGTTATCTTTTGCGTCACCCTGAGTGCCAATATTTTTAATGTCCTGTCTTCATATAGGATAAAATATTATTCCAGTTAAAGTCTATCTAGCCCTGTATTAAGTTTTGTAAAACTTGGTCTTTCGTGTTTCATTTGTTCAAAATAATTTTCTTTTTATTTGTCAGAACTTCCGATCCTTCGATGCTTTCAAGTCGTCTGAACCGCTTCGACGTATGTTAATATTTTTTATATTCAACATTAAAACCTGTACTACAATTCAGTGTCGGGAGTAAGTAGGAAACGACAACTGCACAAAGTAGGATACTGCGCGTTAGATAATGTTTTGATAATGGGTCATCACACGGAACGATACGGTAGTCTTGAAGGCTGACTCTGAACTCCCTGAAACGTGATGGCTAAAGAAGCTGAGCTCTACTAATGCTGTGAAATGATCAAAGAGCCGGTGATGAATTTTGTTTAATTTGTCCACGAAGACTAAAAAGACCTAAAACCAAAACTGGATCAAACATATTACACATACTCAGAACATACACGGATTAAGAGCTATACGCGCGGAAACAATTGAAACTTCAGGATCCACAAGTAAAGAACCAAACATAGCTAAGTCCATTAAAACAAAATCGCATATCTATTGCGCAAGTTTCAGATTGTAAGATAATTGGTAAAAATACTAGGGAAATATAGAAGACCTGCGTCCTAACATGGAATCGTGTTAAGGAACAGAATACAGAGTTACACGGATAAGTGTTAATTCTCTACACAGCCAAGACTTCCCTCACTTCAGACTACAAAACTGAGAGGATTGCAGCTCTAAGTACAAGAATGAATTCGTTGATAATCTGTCCAATAATTACCAGGACTTAATAGTGGGAGAACAAGCTATTGCCATTTGGCCCGAGTCTCATCTCAAAGAGGGTCTCAACTCAGCCAAAAAATGCACGATCCTCAATGCCTTTCTTTACAATAGAGTATTTTTACCTCTCTTCCAAAAAGGGCATTAGGTAGGTCAAGCGGTTAGAACACTTTCCTCTCGAGGCACAGTAACCGGGCTCAAGATCGAAACCTAGTAGCATCACGCTGAAGTCTACCCGGCTGTAAATGGGTACCTGACTCTATTCTTGAGTTAGGGAAGGCAAAATCAGTGAGGAAAGGAACTGATCATCACACGTTATACAGTTGGACCTAGTATGATGACATCTCTAACACTTTACTTCGCTACGGCAGTTCGTGCTACACGACCACTTTACCTTCCGAAACAGTGAGGGGACCTCACAATGGAAAATGGCCCGGACCTTATCAAAGATTAAGGCGGCCGGCGTGATGCTGACCACATCACTTCTAGTGTGCCGGTAGTTAAGAAAATATGGGACTAACACCATGTTCCCAATACTCCTCAATGGGCTTCTAACTGGATCCTTTACATTTCACCCTTTATCTGAGCTCTTGGAGAGTCTGAATGTTACGAGAAAGTTAACCATCCGCGATGAGTTGCACGTCATATGAAAGGAATCGAGCAGGCAGGACGTTGAAACTGCAAAAGAGACGTCTCATTAGGAAGTGCATGGCCCTTCTTAGTTGGTGGAGCGATTTATTCCGACAACAAACGCTCTAGCCTATTAAAGTGTTCGACGGTCCCTCAATACGCCGTCGCAACTTCTTAGAGGGGCAGTGGGGGTCGGAGTGGCTAAGAGGTATGGCGTGCGCCTCTAATTCTAAATGTACTTGGTTTGGTTCCAGGGAATATATTTGATGGAACGTTTTTTAGAACTAATGTATCCTAATGATGTCATACCCCCCTGATCTTATGGGTAGTGAGATCGGATGTCTAGAATCTCGGAAAAAAAGCGACAAAGTAGGAAGTCCCGTTTGCAAGTTGTGCACGTTAAAAATCTATCGGCAGTTGGAAATCGTAAAGAGAAGGCAATACGGCCGCTGCCCTGGAAAAATTTACAAAATTAGTAAAAAGCTACCCACCACCAAAATATTTATAGAATGTGTGATTCCTGTATACACACATTGGAATCCTTGTCTGTGCTACGTATTTAGTGCACTGTGCTGAGATTCTCCTCGTGTAATCTAATGGAGGAGATTGGAGCACTGATGAGAGTTGTTCTTGTGCAATGAAGATGATCCTTAAAGCCAAACCAAACCATAAGGCACCTAGCTTGGTCCACATAATCATAATGAAGACAATACACACTGCAAGTGCGAAGTAGGACACATCCCATATGTAATTGCGGAACATACGCGGCACATCACTAACAGCTTCTACAAATACAAGCAAGCCTCGTTTAGCATGATGCAAGTAAAGATAACTTAGGCCAGCGGTCAGCAACCCACGAGCTGTCCGGATTCACTTTAGATCCACCTTGATAAAATAATGCCTGCTTTGAGGATTCATAGTATTTAGAATTAGGAATAAGCACAGCCTTATTGTAACTGTTGTCTCTGCCGGACGATCTGCTTCAAGCTATTCCATCGACCGAGCGGTGAAAATGTAAACTACATTATATCTTCTCTTCTTTTTTGGTCCTTGGCCGCGTGACTGACAAAGCAATCAGTAACCATCACCCTAGCGCCGTCTTGTAGAGCAGCAACAAATTGTCTCCACTTTGCTCTGTCGACAGCCATCCTTTGTGTGGTGCCCCAGCTCTGGTTCATGCTTAGCATCTCCGCCTAATTGTTCTCCGTCAGGTGGCTTTTGGCCGACCTTGCTTTCGCTTTCCTTCTGGAGTCTATAGCATGGCAGTTCTGATGATGGTGTCAGGGTCTCTTCTGAGGATGTGGCCTACCCAATTCCAGCGTCTACCCGCTATAATGATGCGCACGTCCTCTTGGTGGCTCCGAGTTAGCAGTTCTTGGTTGGTGGTGTTGTTCGGCCAGAAAATTCGAAGAATTTTCCTTAGGCAGATTGTGTGGAAAGAGGTCAGTTTGGACATTTCCTTTTCTCTTACTCTCCAGCATTCTGCACCGTAGAGAAGTACAGAAATTACGCAGCTCTCATATATTTTTAATTTGTACTATACTGGGAGGATTTCCAGATGTTACTTTATACTTTACTGAATCTTAACTTCGCTTCAAACAAAAGATCGTTTCCTATCTTATGCAACTCACGAATAAAATGAGTTATAGTAAACTAGCTTGCGGGTTTTCACTGGCAATGCTGTGAAAGTATCTTTAAACCTGGGGACACGGCACTTGTCAGTGCCGGAGAGAAAGGGTTAGTCCGTAATTTACCTTGGTGACAAATTATTACATAAAATTTAGATCACATATGATCTACAAAATGATCCACTGGGATCTAACGGTTTTGCGACTCTTGTTGTTGTTTAACTAGGGCTGATGAGTTTATCGCTCTTTTGCAGCCAATACCCACTTGGAGACTTCTTGGTATTATTTACATTGTAAATCTAGGCTTTTCCTGTGGCTTTTCTGCCATTCCGAAACGTGCTGAGTTGAAGTCATGAGCTCCAGTTTCTCCAGCTTGGGTTGCATTTAATGGATCATCACATCTGGTCCAAAGCTAGGTGTAAGAAGCGCGTGGCATACTGTGCTTTCCCCGCCATCCAAGCGGCTCTCCAACTATGCAGAGCTAAAATACTGTGCACTGGTTCTGGGCTCTCCCAAGGAACTGTCACGTCCTGCACAGAGCCACTTCTCATCTTCTCCTGCCCATCGCTGTGTCCATAGTGAGATCCTCCTGCATGCAGTCAACCAGGACAAAGCCAAAGAATCACGTCTGGGTTTCAAGTGACTTCTCCAAGCTTAGTGTGCAATGCTGGATTCTCAACACGTTTTACCACAGGGGTAATCCCTGGAAGTGTGTGGATGATTTCAAGAGTCAATGAGGGTATAATTAGCCTCACAGACAGATGTTCACTTCCACATGCGTATATTGTGCATAGCTGGTGGTCATATAAAGATGACTCCAGATGTTCCTCCATGCATATTGCGTCTGTTAAAGAGAAAAGGTATAGGAGATGTCAGTCTGGTCCCATTAACCACCCTGGATAAGGATCTTATTTTACTATCTTATACATCAATCTCTCTGTCTCTCTTCCCTTCTCTCTCTCTCTCTCTCTCTCTCTCTCTCTCTCTCTCTCTCTCTCTCTCTCTCCCTCTAATCTTTCTCGCTTCTTACAGAGCATGGAGCCACCACTGTTTTAAAGTACATGTTCCTGCAGCAGTGGTTTCTGTAGAAGTCTGTTTTCATGACGAGTTTGCCAGTCTACTGCACATCCTCAAAACTGTCGCCATTTACCACATGATTTGTGGAGGTTGTGTACGCGGCTGACAACTTGTGTTTATCAGTTTTCCTCTACCCTCTACCTTTCTTACTTTTTACCAAAAAATAAAAACAGATAATAAAATTTAAAACATTAATTAATTAACTCACTCGCTTTAAAAAAGTGCAGCTCTAAGAACAGATCATTATAGTAGGTTAACTCTTTGGACGTCATCTTTCTATCTTGACCCTCGTACCTCTCTGCCAAGTTGATTTGGTACCATCTCTGTCGCCTTCCATCTGAAGTCCTAGCCTGGTATGCTATTATCTTTATTTGTATCTGTCGTGTGAAATTCTAATCCACATATATAAATTAAAAAGCAAATGTAAAGCCTAACAAATAACTTCAATAAAAGGAAAGAAGAATGGTAAAGAACAGTGCTGTCACAATGACTGTACTCGAAATCCCCCTTGTTTTCTCCTTCGTCTGCAAATTGTAACGTTTCACGTTGATAGTAAAAGCCTACTACAGCATACACGCTTTCTACGATAAAACGTGTACTGCATTTCTAAGAAAAACCTTGAGATACGCAAGCTGACCTATATTTAATATTCCATTCATGTCATTTTATACACTACGATACCATAAACGAACGGACAGATGGACTTAGGATAGAGAGAAGGGAGGGCTGAAAGCCGGAACGCATGCCACACTAACACGCGTATCGCTATACAATTACTACCATCACGCGTGTAAGGCCACAAGCACTAACTTTTTTCAAATCGACAGTGATAAAAAACACTACCCATACGAGAGTTAGGTTTTAAAAACCTGAAAAACGCTTATTAGGAAACATGACATTATACTGGTTTACGTTTGAAAGCCTGACAGTACCCAGACACCACATCGTATTCGAAGTGAACAGGAGGTAGAAGAAAATGCATATTTTGAACGCAGCTCCTTAGCCCCATAAAATTTATATAGTTGGGTTCCTTAGGACTTGCTGACAAAGAATATGTTAAACGTTACGCAAATAGTCTAGGAATTAACAAATTATAGCCAAAAGAAATAGTGAGGGTGTCAGACAACCCCAAAATCAGAATCGCTCAGTGGCAGATTTTGACACCACCATTGTACGGGAAATAGGCCAACATGTTACCTCCTATTTGATTGGCGGAAAGTAAATGTAAGGCTAAACACGATAAGTCGGACTATAAATACTATCTTTTGTTGTTAGGGGAGACGGAAGTAAGGGTACTTTTTTTCAAACGCTTGTGTAAACATGGCTCGATTGGTTAGACCCGCCAATATAGTCAATTAGAAGCGTTAGTTCAGCACCACATTTTCAAATAAACTTACTAAAGAACCAGTGCGTTGAGCGCCAGTGCATATTTTTCTAAATAAAAGCCTGGGACATCGGCAGATCGAAATTGTGCTATATTCATTGCCAGTCAACGTAACTGTGTATTATTCCATGAATTGTGGTAAGCTTGATATATTCAATATCTTTTTAATGAAAATTGAATGTAAATTGATAATTTATGTCTGTATATGTGTGTGGTTCAGTAGCGAACATGAGGCAAGGCCTATATAGTGCTCCAACCTGAACAGAAGGTGTCGGAGAAAAGTAAAACTGCATGGAATTGCCAAACAGTACACTGACACCTATCTTATTGATTAGAAAGAACTAATGCTGGAATTGCAGAGGCGTAGTAACCATTAGGGAGGAGTATACTGGTGTAAATTGTTTCAGATGAAGCTGACAGTTGGCCTACCGCTCTGAACTCAGTGTTTGTTATGTATTGTGTTCAGTGTGGAAATAGATTATAAATTAGTTATGAAGTAGGAGGTACAACCTTCTTGTTTCAGGGACTGTGGTCCTAAAGTTATTGAGCAGCACCTGGTCTGAGCTTTGCTGAATCTGGAGGCTGACAGCATACTCCTGGGTCCAGATAGTGACTAGTGAGGTGTCTCCAGAACACAGGGGAGCAATCGAGCAGAGGAGTCTTTTCCTGCCGCCATCACGAAAGTTAAGCCTCTGTGGCCAGAGGAGCTCTACATTATGTGTTCCCTCAAAAATTGACATTTTAGTAAAAAAGAGGGACAATACCTTGTTTAAATTGACAGGAACTGTGAACTTTTACCCCATACTATTTCCCAGATAAACAAACACTTGAAGTCATGATGACAAATAACAACATAGCTTGAAAAACAAAACCAGTATTACCTCATAGTACTACTACACAACTGACACACATAGGATAATATTAATAAAATATGTCACTACAAGGTTCATATTTATAAATTATGTATATATAAATTGTGATTACAATTGATTGTGATTCCTGGTTCACTTTGTAGTTGAATCAGGATATATATTAGTGAAAGTAATTAATACATATATATTTGAAACTTTACCAGTGACTCATTTAAGATAGTCTTATAGAGTGTTAAATGTGTGTGAGTGTCACAGTGTTGTCAAGTGTGGTGGAATAAATTAAATTGTTTATCTGTCTGTTGTTGTTGTGACTTACACTTCATCATATACATACCCTAGACATTCAACGTAGTCATCACCATATTCCAGAATAATTCTGACTGAGGTATAAATGTGGTAGCAAGTAAGGTTATCTGTAAAACACTACACCTATTAGATACAGATACCTTCACAGCTGATCTCAGTCAGTACACTAAGTCCCCTATAAATATTTATATCATCCCACTTTACCACAGTATCTTTATTTTTTTTTCACCCTATTCTTTTATTCATTTTTGCTCTACTGATAGCTTTGATCAATTTATTTCCTAATGAGAATTTTCGTATTTTGGTAGCTTCTTGTCTCAGGAGAGTCCGATTGACAGATTGGTTATAGCGCTAGTTTATCGTGGTAAAGCGCCGGGTTCGATTCAAAGTATCAACATACGCCAGTTTACCCAGCTGTAAATAGTACCTGCCTTTTTTAAAGGCAGCAAGGAAGGGAACTAGTCACCCCACCTCTCGATGCTGGATCTTGCATAGTGAAGTCTCTAACACTTTACTCCCCTAAGGCAGTATCTGCTATAGAACTACCTTTACCATTTTTTTAACTCGTCTCAGGCGTATCATTTCAGAATTGGTGATTATGTTCTCGTTCTTCCGTTAAGCCCAGTTCTGACACTTAGCTCATTGTTGGTATCAATCATGATTGTCCCTCAAATTCATCAAGAGCATATGCCATGGCATGTGCATGGTCTTCCTATTCTGTGTCATCCATTAGATATCATCTATCCATGTCTTCTTTAATTTATGTCTCTTATTCTCTTCTCTGCTTATTGTAAGTTTGAACAACACACGGAGAAGACAGCTGGAAACGGAAATAACAGGAAGAAGGAAGACATATAGAGACATTTGAGCGGATGGCACATGACAGGAGGACTTGGCATACATTTGTTGAAGGCCTATGCACCTAGGGATGGGGGAGGGTGGCCGGAGTGTAATGATGATGATTTTGATGATTCCGAGCCCATTTTACCCCACCTGTGAACTTGCAGGTGATATGTTGACTACATTTTTTGTTTTTTTGTTTTACGGAAAAAAAAAGAAAGAAAGAAATACACACGCGCACATCTCATAATCCGTAATTCACCCCCTCCCCTCCCAACCAAACGTGCTTGTCATCCGTATACACTCCCGACCAGGTGAATGATCTCATCTCCCATGCACGAACAATTTAGATCATTGCCCATCAAGGTGACAACCTGATAAATTATGCCTGGACGCAATCTCCTTTCACTGCGGAGCACAGCGGTTTGTTTCCTTGTGTATACGTCCGTGTGTTTGTGCGTGCGTGAGCTTAAGACATTTGAAGCTTGTCCACTCAGAGTGGGCTAAAATGAAGCTTCGTAAATTGTGGTCAACGGATTACTCAGAAGTTCACAGGCGGGGCAAATGAAGTCATCATCATCATCAACACCATCATTATCGTTACACAAAACCCCCTTCTCCCCAAGTACGAGGGGCGTTCAGAAAGTAATGCACCACATCGTTTTTCTCAGGAGCTGTTTATTCAAAAAGCATGAAATTTATACACAATATACATGGATATGTCATGTAAACATCGGTATTATTCAACATAATCCCCATCAACTTGTACGGCTTTAAGCCAGCGCGAAACAAGTGCATGTATTCCTAGCCCATACCAGATTTTGGCTTGATCATGTAGCCATTTCTTCGCTGCATGAATCACTCCTTCATCATCTTCTCCCCAAGTAGTATAGACTTTGAACAAATATATATCAAGTTCTCCCCAAGTAGTATAGACTTTGAACAAATATATATCAAGTTCTCCCCAAGTAGTACAGACTTTGAACAAATATATACCAAGTTCTCCCCAAGTAGTATAGACTTTGAACAAATATATACCAAGTTCTCCTGTCATGTGCCATCCGCTCTCAAGATCTATCCATGCCTTCCTTATTCCTTTTATTTCTGTTTCCAATTCTTTTCTTTTTGTCCTTATCAGTTTCCCAGCATCTCTCTTGTCCTGGAGGTTCCAGAAATGAGAACTGCCTAGTAATGCTATCAATAGTGTTTCTCAATGTTTGTCCTTTCCATCGGCAGCGGACTCATCTCATTGTTACCAGGCAAGTGCCAGTGGGACATGAGCTGAGAAGCACAGTTTTACATGGTCGTCTGTAATGTGGACGCCATTACCATGTACGAAAAAGTGACGGTTTAGACTTTCACTTTAATTATTAATACATTTATTTTTGTTGGCCACTCGTTATCTGTATATTATCTAGTGTCGTATTTTTTAATAGCGTAATTTCAAGCGGATTGAGAGAAGGGACTGGCTGTCGTAATGAGCAGTACTTCTGAATAGGTTTTCCAACTTATGAAGAGGCCAAGAGTTTTATCAAGAGCAGATACAGGAGTAAGTGAGAAACAGAGCATCGAGGTCATCAAACAAATGATGCATTTTACCAGGTTTGCAGAAGTGAACAAGTGGTAATCTTCAGACTTCCCACAGACCACAACAGACTGGCATACCATCTATTCAACAAGCTAATTTTAGGAACTACTGATGAATGTAACTGTGGCACTGATAAAATGACTTGAACATCTACTTCAAAGGTGCCCAACATATGAGGAACAGAGAAAGCGCACATGACCATCACAAGTACCATTCCTGGAAAAATCTCTACGGAGATCGCAACAACCTTAAGCTGACTATTGCTTTCTTTGAACATATTCAAGCTGACGTCTGAAAGTGAACGAAGCAGAAGAAGAAGAATCGCTCAATCGTTTTGGAAATTTCGAGAAACACTGCTCTTTAGTAAAAAGTAGCAGAAACTGCCGTATTGGAGTGAAGATTTTGAGACTTCAAAATACTAGGTCCAGGTTTATGAGGTGAAATGACCATTGCCCTACCTCGCTGCCATTGCCTGTCTTAACTGGAGAGCAGAGTCAATTACCCATTTTACTGCTGGATAGACTGGTTTAGATCCCTGAACATTGAAATTTAGCCGCGAGAGGTAAGTGCTCTAATCCCTTAGCTAGTTGGAAACTCTTGAGCTATAGTACTTACTTTACTTGCCCCTTCCACTGTAACCGAGTAGAGTAGTGTGTAGCTGAAGTTTGTGTTCGTGAGACAAGTGTGTCGCCGTGGTTGCTGTTAGCCGGGGTTGTTGTAGGATGTATGTGATGTTGTCTATCCATATGTCTCTTGATCTTTCCCGTGTATTGAACCTAGATCTTCTAGCTCTGTAGGCACGTTGTAGTAATTTATCGGACTTCATTCTCAAGAGATGGCCAAACCACTTGATTTTCTGGGTCTCTATATACTTGACCCTGGTATCATTAACAGCTTTTCTTAAATATCTCAGATCAGGATGTGATTGTTCCCCTCCTGTTTGGTCAGTGACCATGTTTGATACTGATAGCAAAGAGTTGGTAAGAATATACTATTTATCAGTTGTCGGTTACTTTCAATACTGTTGCTCTGAAGTTTTGAGTTGTGCTGACAGTTGGTAGGTCACTGCACTGTATTTTTACGACATCTTCTTTCAATTTCTCAGTCAAGTTTTCCATTTTCATTCTGCTCTATAGTATAGCTGTGAAAAGGTAGACGCAGTAAACGTGTTTTTATGTTTAGGAAAAACAAAGCGAAAATTTAAGCCTTAATTTTCTTGTGATTACTTTTTGAGCTGTTTTAATAGTCTGTTAGTAGTTTACCTTGTTGTCTGTTCTGACGTACCCATGACGTAGTTGTTTGTTCTCTGTTTGGTCTAGGTAAAGGCATAATTTCTCCCATCTTTTTATTCGTGTATTAAAACATCTAATGTCTCCAAAATTTAAGACATTAACTCTGTCTTGCGACAGTTTATTACCAGTAGTAAAACGTGCGTTCTTTTTCATTTGTTCATCGACGTATGATGACTCCTCTCAGAAAGAGTACACTGTCTTTTTTTATCTAAGTCCAGGAAGATGAGTCGAGGAAGATGAGGGAAACTGCGGTAAGACGTGGAGTACAATGGATGGGTATGAAAATAAATCGAAAACAGGTGATTCGTTTTACGAGGACAAAAGACAAAGAAATATTTATTTATCTCCCACTCATTCTGTCCTTCTCTATCTCCAGTCCTCATTATTATTACGTTTTGGTAGTTTCTTGTTCAGTTTCGTTTTTCAGCTTCTTAGAATGTACTGTTTAAATCCGGAAGTGGCAGTCATTTCCTTTTCGGGTGACGCACTCTCTCTTCAGCAGGCGTGCTAGGTCTTAGCTGCCTTTAGGGAAGTACGCATGTTTTATTTTTTTATTTAATTAGATTCTTATGTGTCCTATCTAGCCCTCACTTTCTTTCTTTCCTTTCCCTGACGAAGGCGATGTGGCCGCAACGTTGGCTATTTTCTTTGTCTTTTGTCCTCGTAAGACGAATCACCATTTTTATATATATATTTTTTTCATTCCCATCCTTTTCTGATCTAACACACCAAATGAGTCCTAGCCTCTTGTTGTATTTTATTTATGTAAATTATGTGTTATTCGTCTCTGTTAGGCGTCTTCTTTTCTTTGCTACTTTCATTGTGTGCTACTCTTTCTCTCTCTCTCTCTCTCTCTCTCTCTCTCTCTCTCTCTCTCTCTCTCTCTTTCCCTCTCTGTGCTTTAGGGCTTCCAGTAGAGCGCTGATGCCAGATTGGCAGAGTGGTTTGAGCCCTGGTCTCTCACGGCAAAATTGCTGGGTTCGAAACACGGTCACCTTCCAGTCTACCCAGCTGTAAACGGGTATTTGATTCTGGTCTTGAGTTAAGGAGGGCAAAGGCAGCGAGAAAGGGAACCGGTCACACCACCTGGACTTGGTACAGTGAAGTCTCTAAAGCGTCACTCCCCTACGGGAGAATCGCCATGGGACTACCTAAGCCTTTTTTAAATGAAGCATTAGTAGCCAATTAGTTTATACTAAGCCCTTACGTCTTGGCAGCCACGGTACCGCAGTGGTTAGTGCACTGGCTTTCTAGCTCGGTGGTCTATATGGTTGGATCCCCAGGTGAGGTGTGAGTTTTTAGACCGCACACGGCTCCGGGGTAGACCCAGCCTCATGAATTCAGTACCAGAGTAACTCTGGGAAGGTTATGGCCGCCGGCATTGATGCTGATAATATCACCCCTAGTGTACCGATGGTCAAGAAAATATGGCCTAACACCATATTCCGAATATGCCTTAATGGGCGTGTAACGGGATCCTCTACCTACCTTTTACCTTAACGCTTTGCGCTAACAATTCAAGTTATTTGCATATCCTCTTTAATTTTCTTACCTTGCACTCCACATAAAAAGTCCGTGGTCAAAACGACAGAAATTAGAAAACCTATTTTTTTTTTTTTTTTTTTTTTTACGCCCGCTAATACTCGAGGCGAAATCTCAGGTTATTATTTTATGTCTAACCTGACATTGATTTTACGTCAGTATCCCTTTATTTCTTGTACAGAGACAGGTGTCCCTCGCCATTCAGGCAAATACTCTTCGATTTCGGAGGTACCCATTGCAGCTGGGTCGGCTCAGGAGCCGCCAGTCCGTGGTCGACGACACTCCTTCAAATGTCCTCGCCAGGTCTCGAGTTAATCCAGCCCAAATCCCGGTCGACGAAAAATCCTCAAATGCCGTCGCCCGGGTTTGATCCTGTATCACCCGGTTGCCAGAGCGGTGTTGTAACCACTACGCTAGCGCGGCTCCTAGAAAACATATTGTGAAGGGACATAACTAAAATTAAAAACAGGGGAGACAACATAAGATGGAAAGAGCATTATTAATAACCTGTTTTTCTGTGAATGGCATGAGAGCATAGTGCTGCAAAATGCTGTTTAGATAAAATCTATGATTTGCGTGTGTAATGAGAATGTATGAATTTTTGTTAAAAGTCAGGTAATACGATTGATGGCATGTAATTTAATTAGATGAGGAAACATTAAGACCAACAACAATGAAGAAGGTACAGACTTTTATAAAAAAAAAGTTGCGTAAAGTAGTATTATCCTCCCCCAAGTCATAACTAACTACTGGAATTGTGCGCGCTTGAGGTGATAGCCTTAAGTGGCTGGCAATTATACGGTTAGAGATGAGAGGAGGGATCACTTCAACAGTTGCCGAGATCGTGAGAAGTTGTTCAAGTTTGTGTCCAACGTTTTGATTAATCAAACATTTGTCTGACGGGGGACAACTTCTGATGATCAGATTGCCTCCTGTTGTAATGCTTTGAGTTTCTTCTTCTTCTTTGCTGTTTGATCGCTGACTGACAAAGCAATCAGTGACCATCCCGCCTTGTGGCGTCTTGTAGGGCAGCAACAAACTGTCTCCACTTTGCTCGGTCGACAGCCATCCTTCGTGTGGTGCCCCAGCTCTGGTTCATGCTTAGAATCTCCGCCTCCACTGTTCTCCGCCAGGTGGCTTTTGGCTGTCCTTGCTTTCGCTTTCCTTCTGGAGTCCATAGCATGGCGGTTCTGGTGACGGTGTCAGGGTCTCTTCTGAGGATGTGACCAACCCAATTCCAGCGTCTACCTGCTATGATGGTGCGTATGTCCTCTTTGTGGCTCCGAGTTAGTAGTTCCTGGTTGGTGATAGTGTTCGGCCAGAAAATTCTAAGAATTTTCCTTAGGCTGGTTGTGTGGAAAGAGGACAAATTTTTGAGATTTGTATCTTTATAATGAACCGACGGGATGTTAAGAGGCATTCTATTTGATAATTTTGAAGTACTGAGATATTTCAGAAGCTGATGGAGTGGGCGTGGAATGGAACTTATATAATCCAGATATGACCATACTAGTGGATTGTAGGGTTGACTGATCTGACAGATAATTTATGAGAGCATGGAGCACAAAACACTATTCTGTATGAATGGACATCCATTGGCCGAGGGGTAGGAGCGTTGGCCTGTCGCGGCAAAGGTTCTGAACTCAAAACACGGTGGCGTCGCGCTCCAGTCTACCTAGCTATAATCAGTACCTGATTCTGCTTTTGAGTTATGGAAGGCAAAGACAGCGAGGAAGGAAACTGGCCACCATTCCTCTCAAAGCTGGACCATTATGCTGAAGTCTAACACTTCTCAAACACTTCACTATCCTACGGCAGGATCTGCTGGATTACCTTTACCTTACATGAATGGATTACATTGTAGTTTATTATCCAACAGCGGATTTTATCGGTGTAAAGTGTACTGTGTAGGAAAGATGGAAGGTAAACGAGCGTGGACTTCAAGAAGATAAGACGCTATGTCAGAATTAAACGAAAGACGATACGCCCGTAGAGGTATGGAGAAAGTGACAGAGTGGCGAGATACGTGTAAACCGCTTCTGACTAGCTCCCTGAGAGCCATTGGCAGTGGTAGATTGATCAATTGATCGGCTAACGCCCAGGTTTTAAAAAAAGAAAAAAAAAGCAGAGGTAAAAATTATAATAATCATGTGTTAAGTATGTTCTACATGTAAATGAAATGCTTCGTGTGGAAAGACCAAGAGATGTGGTCTTCCAATTGTGATTTCTGATAAATTGTATATGTTCAAATGGTAGTTCATTTAATGAATGTATTCATTACACACCATCTCTCCATGAATCATAGACCTTCCGACTAATGTCACGTTCTCGTCACTCGTGCCATCAGCGCAAGGTCTTTCTATGTCTTCCTCGTCATTATCATTTCCGTCTGCTGCGCTTCTCTCTTTATGTATTTTTTTTTTTTTTGGTTTTTTTTTCTGCGTCTCTTACTTTGTGTATTCTAGAACAAGAACTATCTTTTATGCTATCAACTAATCTCCTCTTTATGGGTCCTATCCAGCTCCATCGTTTCCTTCTCATCTCTTGTTCAACTGACGTTTGTCTGGCTCTTGTCATCAGTTTCACGTTGGTGACTTTTTCGTACAGTTTCAAACCTTCTATTCTATGCAAGCCCCCATTAATGAAAATGTGTAATTTCTTGGATGTTGTTGTAGTTGTTTTATTTAAACCCTATTTCCTCATCCACATTGTTCATTAAATGAAATAATCAGTTGAATACATTATACTACATCATCACAGTTTATTTCTTCTGTTATTTGCAGACTTTGGTTATTCTTTGTCTACTTCCACTTCTTCTAAGTTGCTGTTTTTACTTTTCATGTTGTCCTCATTTGTTGTTGACCTTCTTCTTCTACAGCTTCTTCCTTTTATTCTTCCTCGTCTTCTCTTTTTTTCTCGTATTCTTCTTCAGCCTTCAAGCTTTTCGCAGAAACCATCTTTGTCCATTTATATGTATCAACAGTTTTAAAATTGCAACTTTTTCGCGCGAATGTCTATTTTAAGCATTTTAGGCATCCATTTTTGTCAGATGTGGTTTTGAGAAGGTGTTGTGGTTGTATGCTCTTGGGGGAGCAAGGTTTCTTGAGAGTGCATGGTTATGGCAGACGAGATTACAATGTAAGTAGAGTTAAACGTTTGTGAGTTCAATTTGATGATTGCACGAGCAGCTGAATTCTGATTTCTATGACATGTAACTAAAGTAGAAGTTATTATTGGCTAGAGCAAGCCTGACCTGAGGTTAAAGGGTAGGATGTTTGTGCAAGGGGAGATGACAGACGTTGTTGAAGCGATCGGACGTGTCTCGGCGTTGATTTTATGTGCGCACCAGCTAGTGTCTGTTGTGTGGTTTTTGTTGTTGCAAGGGTTGATGCTGTGTCCTATCTTGGAAGTTGTCGTAGTGCCAGAAGTGATGGTAGTATTATTTGAGATCTAATATTTTGTCGAGACGGATTAGTAGTTTCTTGTGCCTTTTAAGTACCTCATATATATTGCATGCACTAACTGTGATTACATTATGTCGAGATTGACTTAGTCGGAGTTCGCTTATTTCTATGTTTAGTGTGAAATCTTGTCTTCTGGACAACGCACCCATTGTTAATGTTAGATTAGTGGTAACAGCGATGGTGTTGCTGTTTGGTTTGGTAAAAGACTATTTAAAGATTATGTATGTTTTGTCTTTTGAAAAAGTCGCTCAAAAAGATTACATACACACGGACACACTTATGAGTTCTAAAATTGAAAATCGAACACCCACTTGTTCTCAGAACATACGTTAACACACAAACGGAAACAACAATCTTGAAATATCCAATGAAATATCTCTATCTGTTAATGGCGCGTAATCGTTATCCCAAGAATCCACCGCTGATGGAGTTCATGACCTTATGACACAATCGACATCGATTCTCAATTTCGCCTACTGGACTGCGGGCAGTCTCTGTAACAGCTAATTACATGACGTGTGAAATGAGATATGCAGGCAGCCCGGACAACAAGGCGAGAAATGAAGTAAAAGAATTTCGCTGTACTTAAAGCGTTTAAATGCAATCATATATAGGACACATAGAAAACCCAAAAGATGAAACTTTTCAGCGATGTGGTTAAAATGCTACAAAAGTGACAAGTTTCTGTATCACTAAGCCGTCGGAATCAAAAGTACAGACAAGTCAAAGGAAAATCAGGGCATAATTTCGTCTGTAATCTATTCTAATACCAAAATCAGACTAATAACTTCCAATGTCAAGTATGCTTAGAATAGAAAGAGTGAAGTGATATAACAAGATCACCAATGTGAAATTGACAGCAAGAACCAGAGAAGTGCCAGTGGAACAAGAGATGAGAAGAGGACTGGAAAAAGGATAGGTCACACTCTGAGGAATCCAGGCATCCCTTGTTCTGAAATCCCCAGGAAAAGAGAGATAGTGACCTTCAAGGAACTGTCGTGAAATTCTACATCCACATATGTAAATTAAAACGTAAATGAAAAGCCTAACAAATAAATTTAATAAAAGGAAAGAAGAATGGTAAAGAACAGTGCTGTCACAATGACTGTACTCGAAATTCCCCTTGTGTTCTCCTTCGTCTGCAAATTGTAACGCTTTCACGTTGATAGTAAAAGCCTACTGTGTCGCTGCACGCTTTCTTCAATGAAACGTGTACTGTATTTCTTGGAAAAACCTTGAGATACGCAAGCTGATCAATGACCTAGATTTAATATTTCATTCATTCCATACACGGCGTAACTAAAAGACAGATGGACTAAAGGATAGAGAGAAGGGAGAGGCAGAAAGCAAGGACACATGCAACACTAAACACGCGTCGCGCGATACACAATTGCTGCCATCACGCGTGTAAGGCCACATGCACTAACTTTATTTCAAATCGACAGTGATAAAAACCCTACCCATACCAGAGTTAGGTTTTAAAATCCTGAAAAACGCTTATTGGGAATTATGACATGATACCGGTTTACGTTCGAAAACATGACAGTACCCAGACACCCTCAAGTTTGGAAGTGAGAAGGTAGTAACAGCACGACTATCCTAGAAGAAAATGCATATTGGCTCCATTAAATTCGTATATTTGGGTTCCTTAGGGTTTGCTGACAAAGAATATGTAAAACGTTACGCAAATAGTCTAGGAATTACCAAGTTATGGCCAAAATAAAATAGTGGGGGTGCCTGACAGCATGAAATCATTTCTGCTCATAAAATTTTTTTTATAACGTGTTTGAAAAAACATTACGTTACGGAAATAGCCTACCATGTTAACTCCTATTTGATTGGAGCGCAACAAATGTAAGACTAAACACGATTGGTCGGGCTATAAATACTATCTTGTGTTGTCAGGGGAAACGTGAAAAGGGGTGCTTTTTTGAAAAGATGTGTAGACATGGTTTGATTGGGTAGAGCTGCGAATATACTCAATTCAGAGCGTCTGTTCCTTGCCACATCTTGTAATAAACCTACTAAGAAGCAGTGCGTTGAGCACCAGTGTATATTTTTTATAAAATAAAGCCTGGGACATCGGCAGATCGGAGTTGTGCTATATTCATTGCCAGTCAACGAAACTGTTTATTATTTCCATGAATTGTGGTAAGCTTGAAATATTCAATATCTTTTAATGAAAATTGAATGTAAATTGATAATCTATGTCTGTATATATGTGTAGTTCAGTAGCGAACATGATGTAAAGCCTATAGTGCTCCAGCCTGAACAGAAGGTGTCGGAGGAAAGTAAAACTACATGGAATGGTCAAACAGTACACTGACACCTAGATTATTGACTAGAAAGAAATAATGCTGGAATTGCAGAGGCGTAGTAACCATTAGGGAGGGAAATACTGGTATAAAGTATTTCAGATGAAGCTGACAGTTGGCCTAACGCTCTGAACTCAATGTTTGTGATGTATTGTGCTCAGTGTAGAAATAGAGTATAAATTAGTTCTGACGTAGAAGGTACAACCTTCTTGTTTCAGGGACCGTGGTCTTAAAGTTATTGAGCAGCACCTGGTCAGAGCTTTGCTGAAGCCAGAGGTGGACAGCATACTCCTTGGTCCATATAGCAACCAGTGGGGTGGCTCCAGAACTCATTAAAGTAATCGAGCAGAGGAGTCTTTTACTGCAGTCATCACGAAAGTTAAGAGAGTGTGGCTATGGAGCTCAACATTATGTACCCCCATCTTAAAATGACATTGTAAAATAAAATTAAGAGGGGAATTTAATTGTTTTAATGCCAGGAACTGAGAACATCTCTAATACTAGTTCCAACAAAAACAAACTATTGAAGTCATGATGACAAATACCAACAGAGCTTGAACAAAACAAAACCAGTATTACCTCATATTACTACTACACAACTGACACACATAGGATACTATTAATAATATATGTCACTACAAGATTCATATTAATAAATTCTGTACATATAACTTGTAATTAAAATTGATTGTGATTCCTGGTTCCCTTTGTATTTGAATCAGGACACATATACATTCATGACAGCACTGAATACATATTGTTATTTGAAAAGTTATCAGTGACTCCTTTAAGATATCCTCGTAGAGTGTTTTATGTATGTGAGTGTCACAGTGTTGTCAAGTGTGGTGGAATAAATTAAATTGTTTATCTGTCTGTTGTTGTTATGACTTACACTTCATCATACACATACCCTAGACATATAACGTAGTCATCACACTATTCCAGAATAATTCTGACTGAGGTATACATATGTGGCAGCAAGTAAGGTTATCTATAATACACTACTCTTATTAGATATAGATACCTTCACAGCTGATCTCAGTCAGTACAATAAGTCCCCTATAAATATTTATAACATCCCACTTTACCACAGGAACACATGGAGACGAGAGCTGCAGACAGACATGAAGGGGCAGAAAGAAGACAAGGACAGACCTTTAGTAGATGGCACAAGACATGAAGACGTGACACAAGTGTATTGAAGGCCTATGCTCCTTGGGGAGCTGAAAGAGTGATGATGATAAGGAATGAAGTCTTTGGGACATGCAATAAAGAAATAATATAAAGTAAAACAGACTTAACCACATTATGTCAAATATAGTACAGTACAGTACAGTATAGTATAGTACAGTACAGAACAGTACAGTACAGTACAGTATAGTACAGTATAGTATAATACAGTATAGTATACTACACTACATTATAGTATAGTACAGTATAGTACAGTATAGTATAGTACAGTATAGTATAGTAGGTTCGTCCAGTCATAACCGGCTACGGGGATGATGCGCCCTTGAAGTGATTTTCCTCGGCTGTACTTTTCTTGGTGTTTCTTCGGGCATGTTCTTTTCAATTCTGCTAGCTGTAAGAGCTTTTCTTCACCAAATCTAAGGCGAAGCCATAGGAAGCATCTCAACTTGGTTCGAACGGCAGCTTCGCTCTTCCAGGATACTAGCCTTGAGTCCAGCGCCTTTATGTCGCTCGTCCTCGCCAGGTCGTAAGCGTAGGTACAGTTATATTGGGAGCTAGCTAATGCCAATGCCGCAATTTTTCCTCCAAATGCAGTAGGGCTCCGTTCATACGGCTGGTTAGGTTCCAGACTCCCATAAAAAAAGCGGAACATTCTTTTTTTTTTTTTAACTTGCAAATGCATATAAAATCTTAATAACGTGTTTACACTATCATATATTATGTTCGCAACGTAGATTGACAAAAAAAAAAAAAAAAAGATACAAAAGTAAAATGAATAGACATCATTTAAAGTAAGAGACTTACGATTATTTAACACTTCTGCCATTGAAATTAATTTAAAAAAGAACATTATATTTAAAACTAGAAATAACCTGTCAATAATGACGGAAGTAAATTAAATGATGAGATCTGTCCATGCACTCTATACACATATGGTCCACGTCCAACGATGCGATCGATTTGGGCACCCATGGATGCAAAACCCAAGACTGAATTATAGGAACGGATATTTTCCTTAAAATGTCGATGTTGTGGATGCGCTGGGTTGCTCAAAAGATCCTTGAAATACGGAGGAAAAGGACGTCTCTGCTCTCCTTCTTGCTCCAACAGAACTGTACCTTTATGGCAGCAATATCTGAGTGTACCGTCGGTCGATCTTTACACTTGATAATTGAGAGAGTGACAGAACTGACATTCCTGATCCATTGGGCCGCAGTTGTGTACAGCAACTGCATTCTCATCAAAGGCATCACGATTTGGAATTGTTGAACTACGTGCAGCTCTGGATCGTCTCACTTGTTGTGCAGCTGCTGCTCTACGTTCGGTTGCTTCTTCTGAAGTCTCCTTTGCTTGTTGTGATGCTCTCAACTGACGAATACGAAAAGCTTCTGCAGCGCGTTGAGGTTCATGCTCTTCTGCAGACTGATTTGCTCGTGCTTGTCTTTGTGCTGCTTCATGTTGTCGTCGTATTGCTGCTTCTTCTAGAGTCTCTCTTGCTCGTTGTGACTGACGCGATCGTCTCTTCTTCTTAGCATCTGCAGCTCGTTTTGCAGCCATCTTATCATTTTGATCCATAATAATAAGTCTGCAGTACTTTCAATTAAAATTTTGTCTTGAAGAAACAATCAAAAACTTACATTTTAAGGTTATTTTTAACAAAATGATGAGTTAAATCCGTTTCTGGAATGAAATTGGGTTCTACACCGTTTTTTCTTCGTTGAGTTTTACTATTTTCGGGAGAGTACATATAAGGGAAACGATACAATTAATGTCTAGCTTTCAAGCACAGCTGCATCCCTTAGATGTGACCGACGTACAAATGGCGAGAATTATGGATTGTGATAATAAAGTTTAAAAGTTTTAAAATTTGAAAAAAATTTTAAGAAAATAAAAAGACGCTGAACGCACAAGAGCTGTCAACAGACTCATCTACCGGAAATAAAGTAGCGCTCGAGCCATTCTAGGGCTGAGCTGCTGAGCGCGGCATGCCGAAAAAAACGTCGGAAAAGCAGAACAATTGCCGAACATAATAAATATGTATAGGATTGAAAACTGCCGTGTTAGCGCAACACCGAAAAGCGGGGACTACTGTACTTTGTTGATATTGTTGTTTAACTAGGAATGTTGAACTCGTTTTTTTCTAGCCAATACTAAATCGAACACACCATGGTATTATCTACACTGTAGGTCTAGGCTTTTCTTGTAGCTTTTCTGCCATTCTGAAACGTGTTGAGTTGAAGTCATGAGCTCCAGGTTTTCCAGCCTGGCGTGCATCTCATCTGGTCCCAAGCTAAGCGGAATTAGCGCGTGGCATACTGTGCATTCCCGTCATCCAAGGGGGCTCTCCAAATATGCAGAGCTAACTGTGCTCTGATTCTGGGCTCTCCCAAGGAATTGTCACATCCTACCAAGAGCCACTTCTCAAATTTCCCTGCCTATCATGTGTCCATAGTGAGATCCTCCTGCATGGAGCCAACCAGGTAAAAGCCAGAGTTACTTCTAAGGTTCAAGTGACTCCCCCAACCTTAGTGTTTTTTTACATATTTCACCACGGGGAAGACCTGGAAGTGTGTGGATGATCTCAAGAGTCAATGAGGGTGTAATTAGCTTCTCAGACAGGTTCACCTCCACATCTTTAATGCTGTAGTATTGTGCTTAGCTGCTGGTCATATAAATTTGACTCCATATATGCCTCCATGCATACTACACTGTAGAGAGAGAAAGAGAGAGAGAGAGAGAGAGAGAGAGAGAGAGAGAGAGAGAGAGAGAGAGAGAGGGAAATAAAAAAGAATTAAAGAAAATGAAGAAGGGACACGAAATGCCCTGACAAGGGAAACGTCAAATTTTGGAACGAAGGTGTACAAGAAACTTGAAGAGTGGTGGGAAGAAACAGGGTACAAAGTAAGAGAGAGAGAAAGGGGGAGATAGACAAACACGAGGAAAGAACAAGGGAAAATGAAGGCAGAGCAAAAATGTTCCCTGGCTAGAGAATAGTGAAATGTTGGAATGAAACCAGAAGAGTGAAGGGGAGAAACAGGAGACAAAATAAGAGAGAGAGAGAGAGAGAGAGAGAGAGAGAGAGAGAGAGAGAGAGAGAGAGAGAGAGAGAGAGAGAGAGAGAGAGAGAGAGAGAGAGAGAGAGAGAGAGAGAGAGAGAGAGAGAGAGAGAGAGAGAGAGAGAGAGAAATATAAAGAAAAAAGAAGATAAAATGAAGTGGAGACGAGAAAATGTCCTGGCAAGAGAAAAGTCAAATCATGAAGTGACGCAGAGCAGGAAATTAGGGGAGTGAATGGAAGAAACAGTAGACAAAGTAAGAGAAAGACAGAAAAACAAAACAATAAAAGAGAACCAGAATTCTGCGTTCTGATTGGGCAGCGGAATTCTAGTTAGAGATTATTACATTGAAATTTAACAAAACAAAACAGTAAATTGCTCTTGATTTTTTTAAAAATGGTTGCAAACTCCTCTCAGCTGAAACAAATGGCCAGTGGCAATAGCGTTCATAAACTTTAAAGAAAGTTCGCAACGCTAAAACTGACATGCCACAATAGTGTTATTTTTAGCTAATAAAATTCAAAATGAAGTATAAATATGTACTGTCTTAATGTGTATGATTACAGATGAGCTAAGAAAAGAATATACGCAAGAACATTCATTCATTCATTACCCTTTGGCGGCTTAAGAACCATAACTTTCAATGAATGCATTCAAGGTGCTCCTGTCACTTGTCGCCCTATCAAGGTTATTTCTATGTGTTCTTTATTTGTTTAATTTCTGGCGCCAGTTCTCTTCTCCGTGTGTTTTTCTTTCTCTTCTCTTACCCTGGAGATTGCAAAACAAGAACCGTCTTGTAAAGCTATCAACAGATTTTCTCATTGTGTATTCTCAATCCATCACCAGTGTCGCCTTCATATCTCCGCTCCACTAGCACGTGTCTGGATCTTCCTACCAGTTCCACATTAGTGATGTTGTCAACCAGTTCCACATTACTGATGTTGTCAACCAGTTCCACATTACTGATGTTGTCAACCAGTTCCACATTACTGATGTTGTCAACCAGTTCCACATTAGTGATGTTGTCAACCAGTTCCACATTAGTGATGTTGTCAACCAGTTCCACATTAGTGATGTTTTCAACCAGTTCCACATTACTGATGTTGTCAATGAGTTCCACATTAGTGATGTTGTCAACCAGTTCCACATTACTGATGTTGTCAACCAGTTCCACATTACTGATGTTGTCAACCAGTTCCACATTACTGATGTTGTCAACCAGTTCCACATTACTGATGTTGTCAACCAGTTCCACATTAGTGATGTTGTCAACCAGTTCCACATTACTGATGTTGTCAACCAGTTCCACATTACTGATGTTGTCGACCAGTTCCACATTAGTGATGTTGTCAACCAGTTCCACATTAGTGATGTTGTCAACCAGTTCCACATTAGTGATGTTGTCAACCAGTTCCACATTAGTGATGTTGTCAACCAGTTCCACATTAGTAATGTTGTCAACCAGTTCCACATTAGGGATGTTGTCAACCAGTTCCACATTAGTGATGTTGTCAACCAGTTCCACATTAGTGATGTTGTCAACCAGTTCCACATTAGTGATGTTGTCAACCAGTTCCACATTAGTGATGTTGTCAACCAGTTCCACATTACTGATGTTGTCAACCAGTTCCACATTAGTGATGTTGTCAACCAGTTCCACATTACTGATGTTGTCAACCAGTTCCACATTAGTGATGTTGTCATACCATTTAAAACTGTCCATTCTACACAAGCACCCTTTCATGAAAATCTAAAACTTCTTGGTTGCAGTTACATTTTTTCTTTACGCTTCACAACTGAGGTTCACAAATGTGTGCAGGAGAGACATGAGGTTCACAGATGTGTGCAGGAGAGATATGAGGTTCACAGATGTGTGCAGGAGAGACATGAGGTTCACATATATGTGCAGGAGAGACATGAGGTTCACAGATGTGTGCAGGAGAGACATGAGGTTCACAGATGTGTGCAGGAGAGACATGAGGGTCACAGATGTGTGCAGGAGAGACATGAGGTTCACAGATGTGTGCAGGATAGACATGAGGTTCACAGATGTGTGCAGGAGAGACATGAGGTTCACAGATGTGTGCAGGAGAGACATGAGGTTCACAGATGTGTGCAGGAGAGACATGAGGTTCACAGATGTGTGCAGGATAGACATGAGGTTCACAGATGTGTGCAGGAGAGACATGAGGTTCACAGATGTGTGCAGGAGAGACATGAGGTTCACAGATGTGTGCAGGAGAGACATGAGGTTCACAGATGTGTGCAGGAGAGACATGAGGTTCACAGATGTGTGCAGGAGAGACATGAGGTTCACAGATATGTGCAGGAGAGACATGAGGTTCACAGATGTGTGCAGGAGAGACATGAGGTTCACAGATGTGTGCAGGAGAGACATGAGGTTCACAGATGTGTGCAGGAGAGACATGAGGTTCACAGATGTGTGCAGGAGAGACATGAGGTTCACAGATATGTGCAGGAGAGACATGAGGTTCACAGATGTGTGCAGGAGAGACATGAGGTTCACAGATGTGTGCAGGAGAGACATGAGGTTCACAGATGTGTGCAGGATCGACATGAGGTTCACAGATGTGTGCAGGATCGACATGAGGTTCACAGATGTGTGCAGGAGAGACATGAGGTTCACAGATGTGTGCAGGATTGACATGAGGTTCACAGATGTGTGCAGGATCGACATGAGGTTCACAGATGTGTGCAGGAGAGACATGAGGTTCACAGATGTGTGCAGGAGAGACATGAGGTTCACAGATGTGTGCAGGAGAGACATGAGGTTCACAGATATGTGCAGGAGAGACATGAGGTTCACAGATGTGTGCAGGAGAGACATGAGGTTCACAGATGTGTGCAGGAGAGACATGAGGTTCACAGATGTGTGCAGGAGAGACATGAGGTTCACAGATGTGTGCAGGAGAGACATGAGGTTCACAGATGTGTGCAGGAGAGACATGAGGTTCACAGATGTGTGCAGGAGAGACATGAGGTTCACAGATGTGTGCAGGATAGACATGAGGTTCACAGATGTGTGCAGGAGAGACATGAGGTTCACAGATTGTGCAGGAGAGACATGAGGTTCACAGATGTGTGCAGGAGAGACATGAGGTTCACAGATGTGTGCAGGAGAGACATGAGGTTCACAGATGTGCGCAGGAGAGACATGAGGTTCAAAGATGTGTGCAGGAGAGACATGAGGTTCAAAGATGTGTGCAGGAGAGACATGAGGTTCAAAGATGTGTGCAGGAGAGACATGAGGTTCAAAGATGTGTGCAGGAGAGACATGAGGTTCAAAGATGTGTGCAGGAGAGACATGAGGGCACTAGACATAAATCCAGCAACCTGGGAGGATGAAGCTGCCGATCGCACTATATGGCGATTCTCTCTAGGGCGCCACCTCAGATTGGGCAAAAAGAAGCTCTCACGGCAATCAGAAGAGAGAAGAAAACGTCGAAAGGAACACCAGGAAAATAAGCAGCTGAGGGCTGTCACCTCAGGGGCGCATTCCCAATAGTCAGTTATGACTGAAGGGGAAATTCTTCACAGCCATACAATAGACGCAGAATTAGGTTTATACTATATAATAATGTGCTATATATCACCAAGATCTAACGCCCGGTAATGGTGGATCAAAGACAAGACAATAATTTGCTGTTACTTCGTAAAACCCACACAGACGCGTTTTCTAAGACGTGAAGAATGGCAGTATTTAGCGAATATATAAATCCTGTATATAAAATCCCAGCTTTGTCTGTCAGTGCGTAACGCTAAGGGATGCAACTGTGGTTGAAAGTTAGACATTAATTGTATTGTTTCCCTTATATGTATTATCCCGAAAATAGTAACACATACCAAAGAAGAATGCGCAATGACGGTGTGCACAAAAATATATTTACAGAATGTCTGATCCCGTATACACACATTGGGATCCTCGCTGCTGCTACGTAGTTCGTGTAATGTGGTGTTGCACAGTGGTTTTTACAAATACTTTTGAATAAATAAAATTGCCATTAGGTATTGCTGCTTTTAAATTTAATTCCCGTCTTACGACGGGCTTTTACACTAGTATATAAATAATTTAGATACCAACAGAGATAGTTTTGCGAAACAAGCTACAGAGCTCAGTGAAGCAGAACACAGAAATTCTAGATGACTTTTTCCATGACAACTCACTGTAACTTAGCCAAAATGTAACAACTAAAGCTTGCAATACCCAGTAACGTATATCATCCATTTTTTACTTTCTTGAGCTTAAGACTGTCATATTGTTATTTTACCTCAACTTTATCAGTCGTGTGTCATCATTATTTACCCTTTCGCTCCCAATGCAGCGTGTGAACCACTACTGCCACTGGCTCCCTTGCAAAAAGCCGGCACAAAGCCCTCACATGCAGTGGTAGTCTCTGTATTACGAGCAGTTTGTTATGCATGAAGAGGTTAATCGTGTTTGAAATATAACAATTTAAAAATTAACAGAGTGCTGATAAAACATCGGGAATTTAATATTATTTATTTTTTAGTTTAAATTCTTCAGAAACGTCACTGTATGGTTGGCTTTGATTAGATTCCAACCTTCTTTATTCTTGTTCGATTACTTGTCGCGCATTTAGAGTTTACAAATCAAAATTTCTCAATTTATGATTGCAGAAGCTGTATCTGTGATTTTCTTTCATTCAGTAGCGCTGATCAATCTTCCGTTCTTCTCTTCCCCCCCGCCCCCTCTCTCTGCTTGTCCTGTCGTTTCTTTATCTCATCTTATGGCTGCTTATGTGTGTGTGTGTCTATTGCAGAGGAAACAACACAGGGTGGAGGGGGAACTTGGGTCAAGTGGTAGTTATTGAGAAACATGCGCGTTACCATTAGCAACCCTTGACAAGATCGAAAGAGCAGTAAGTTGTAAGATCAATTTGGATCTTTCCAGAATTAAGAAATGCGCGTGCACGCGTGCATACATATTCATTTTAGTACATTCGGAATCTTTCAGTCTGCTCGCTTCACTTCTGCCATCTCCTCTCCTTCTTCTGTGGTTTCTTTCTGATTTCTTTTCTTTCGTATTTTATGTTTTTATTCTTCTTTTTTTTCTTCAATATTTTCCTCTTTGATAAGTGGGCGTTTCTTTGTCAAAACCGTTTCGTGTCCGATTGCTCATTTATTATTATTTTTTAAAAACTCTTAAGCACGACTGTCTGATTGCATGTTTTTTTCTTACGTTTTATAAAGTTAACCTGTCCGCTTATTTATTTATCGCTTCATTTGTTTGAAAGTATATTTATTTAAATACAAATATTTACTACCCCTCTTATTTTAAAGTTTATCTATCTTTTACTAATCTCATCTTTCTTTGTTTTAAAGTTTATCTACTTACTTCTATCTCTTGCTTGTTTTCCCTAATGTTTCTCTACTTTCTTCTGTTTCTTGCTTTCTTTGTTTTAAAGTTTATCTATCTTTTTCTAATCCCTCTTTCTGTGTTTTAAAGTTTATCTATCTTTTCTAATCCCTACTTTCTTTGTTTTAAAGTTTATCTTTTTTTAATCCCTACTTTCTTTTTTTTAAAAAGTTTTTCTATCTTTTTCGAATCCCCACTTTCTAGTTTTTTTTTAAAGTTTATCTATCTTTTTCTAATTCCTACTTTATTTGTTTTAAAGTTTATCTCAACGCTTCTATTTCTTAATTTCTTTGTTTAAAAATGTATCTAAACGTTTCTATTTCTTACTTTCTTTGTTTCAAAGTTTATCTAAACGCTTCTATTTCTAACTTTCATTGTTTTAAAGTTTATGTTCTTCCTCCGTATACATGCTTCATCGGTGTAACAGTTTATTTACATCTTTCTTTTTCTTGCTTCCGTTGTTCTAACATTTATCTGTCTGCTTTTTAAAAATAATTGTCATGTCAAAGTTTTCTATACATTAAGTTTTTACTTTACTTTCTTAATTATTTTCGTCTTTTGCTTATTCTAATGTGTAACAATCATGATGTATTTAATATTCTAAACATCTATTATCAAGTTCTATATAACAATTATGATGTTAAAGTAAACTTGATGAGTTCTTGCAAAATCACGTAATTTGCACTGCAGTTGAACACATCCTTACCGCGTATATTTCCCCGAGGTCTTTAATTGGAACAAGAAAGAATAGAAATATTGTTCCCTGGGACAACTCGTAAACTGCGACTAATAATAGTTTGTGTATAAGGGCTGGCAAACTCATCGTGTAAAAGAAACTGTTACATAAGCCCGTGAAGGCTTGTTGCAGGCTTCATGCAAGCGGGGTAGGTACAGTGGTGGCTCCATGCTCCATTAGAGGAACGAAAAGGAACGCGATGATGTTGATGACGAAATGCATCCTTCTAGATCAAATGTTTGTATAAGATTAAACAGATCTTCTGACCAGATACGAACAGTTATGAATGTCATACGCAAAACCAGACGTTGAACTACTAACTAAACGTCAGTCAAAGAATACAGCACTAACTCTTAGTTTGGTCTTCAGAATTTCCGCAGTAAACAGTAAGAACATGAGCGCAACAGGGCAACATGAAATAGAGAACGTGCGCAAAGAGACGATGCACACTATGAAGGAAACATATTAACAATACTACTTACTTTATCTGTATTAAGGACCATATTATTTTTCCATCAAAGGTGCAATCTGTTCATGCTGCGTACCATGTGGGGAACTAAATTGCACAGCTGTTGAAATAACGTTTATGTCTTCCAAAAATCTTTCATATATAGCGCGGCGTGTGTTTGTTTGTTTGTTTTTTTTTTTTTTTGTTTAGAAATATTCCTGCCTTTGTTGCTTGTCTGAGACAAAATTTTGTAGAATTTTCCCCCACTTATATTAAGCAGTTCGAGTAAATATGAATAAATGCGTACATCATATACTGTAGTTATTTATATGTAGCTAGTGAAGCCTCATTTCTCATCACTTATTAAGCTTCTAAGCTTTCGTGCCACTGTTTCCATACTTCTGAAGCAAAATGTAAGTGAATGAAATGAGCACTGGAAAATGTAGTACCGTCATGAGGGCATGCAGCAAGAAGAGCACAATATAAGTAGTCATATTATGGCGTGTGTCTTACTCGTTTAACTGGGAAAACGACGTCTACTCGTAAGAGCGCTAGATGCTCAAGAACACCACGTACTCACCATAATGCACATAATTACTATTGCATAGCGGATGGAAAAAGAGGAACAAAATTAAATAAAAGACTAAAGTTTAGGTTAATAAGAACCAAAAAAATATTTGTGTTATTCACTGTTATTCATTTCGAAATCGACAGTGCGTTGTGAAGTTAGATTAATTTATGTCTTTCCAGAATTTCAACAACAAAAAATGTTTTATGTTTGGCAAATATTAATTTATGCAGAAAATGTACGTGTGTATAGTTTAACAAACTTTACCAATACAGTTGAAAAACGCACTCACTTGTGTAATATGCAGTAATACGCGTATATAAATTTAAAACTTATCGAAAACATGATAGTATATAGAATAGCAATCAGTACAGAAAAAGCTGTAAATATTTGAAAAGATAATAAAATATCTTACTTGACGTCAAGATGTGAGAAGTATTCGGTGTCGAAGTGGAAGAGTTGCAAAGTGAAGACTTTTGTAACAAGAGTCGGAACTAAAAAGTTTCCTACACAGTCCTGCTCCAAGTTAGTTTGGGAGCTCGTCTGCCGAAGTCTGAATCTTGCTTCTTTTTATATTTTGTTCCTGACCATCTGTGGGGCTGCCTCCTTCAGAAATTGTGTTTATAAAGAAAATCTAACAGTCACGTGATTGGTTTGTCAGCCCGGGTGTTTCTTCAGGTCGCTTGCTGAGATGGGAATCCGAGGGTGGGTGGGTCCGCTTTTCGAGTTCCTTACATCCTCCTACATACTTAGTGAGTGGACGCTCAGATTAGCGTCTGTGATCAATACATAACTTTGACAATGTCATTTTGTGTGTTTTGTCTTTGAAAACTGTGCGTCAGAGAAATTTTTTTCAATAAAAAAGAAATGAGTAAAACAAAAATAAAAAAAATATAACCCCATAGGGATAATGCCGCGGGGGAGTGAAGTGTTAGATACTTCACTGTGCAAGGTGCAGCATCGAGAGGGGAATGGGGGGGGGGGGTGACCAGTTCCATTCCTCGCTGCCTTTTCCTTCTCTAACTTAAGAGCAAAGTGAGGTACCCATTTACGGCTGGGTAGACTGGAGCGTGACGCCACCGTGTTTTAACCCGGTACCTTTGCACTGAAAAATCAGTGCTGAAGCACTCTACCAATCGAACGCTCAAATGAGTATGACTGTAAAATGCACATAATAAAAAAAAAAAAGTAAAGGAACCCGTTACACGCCCATTGAGGCATATTGGGAATATGGTGTTTGGCCCTTATTATCTTGACCGTCGGCACACTAGGGGTGATGTGGTCGGCATCACGCCGGCCGCCTTAACCTTCCCAGAGTTGCTGTGGTACCCATTTCGGGCTGGGTCGACCCAGGAGCCGCTTGTGGCCTATAAAATTCCCACCTCATCTGGGGATCGAACCTTAGACCACTGCGCTAGGAAGCCAGTGCACTAACCACTATGCTACCACGGCTCCCCGCATATAATAAAGCGGGCGTATATTGAGATAGACCCCGAGTAGTTCACCGGGGGGGGGAGGAGGGGAGGGGAGGGAGGGAGGGGAAGTAAAAAAAAAGTCTTTTATAGGCATCTCGAATGAGATTGAGCATGAGGCTAGTAACTTCATAACATTAAGGGGGGGTTAGAGTGGCTAAGAGATATGGCGTCCGCCTCGAAATCTAAAGGTACTGTGTTCGATTCCCAGTAGAGGAAATATAATTCATGAACATTTGTTTAAGAACCAATGGGTCCGAATGATATCATACTCCCCCGGATATCATGAGTAATGACATCCGACGTCAACTCTCGGATAAGGGCAAAAATATAGGAGGTCCCTTGTGCAAGTTTCGCACGTTAAAAATCCCTCGGCAGTAGGAAATCGTAAAGAGTAGGTCATACGGCCGCTACTCTGGCAAAATTTAAAAATTAGGAAACCTACCCACCACAAAAATATTTATAGAATGTGTGATTTCTATATACACACACTGAGATTCTCGCCGGTGCTACGGAATTTGAGCACTGTGCTGAGATCCCCCGAGTTTAATCTAAGGCAGGAGATCGGAAAACAGATGGAGTTGTCCGTGAGCAATGAAGATAGTCGTTAAAACCAAACCGAACCAAACCAAACCAAATGTAAACCAAATGTAAAACAAATTGTTATAGAAACGACTGCTTCAAGAGGACACGAATGATCTGGCGCAGGCTTCCTGCAAGAGGACCACCTGCAGTGGTGGGTCTATATTGTATAAGGAGAGAAAAAGGAAATGGTGATGATGATGATGATGATGGCCATCATCATCTTCAAGTACCATGCCTGGTGGCATAGGTCATCATGTTTCTCAACAACACCTTATCTATTGCGCTTTTGATCAATTATTTTGTTGACTTCTCTCTATGCCGTCGTATCAAACTATCAAGAATCATCATCAATCATGAATGATCATAATAACGAAAAATATTTTTTTTCGAAGTAATGTATTGAGATACATTGCTATTTTTATAAAGTAAGGCATTTGAATGCATTGTTGTGTTCATACAATAGGGTATTTAAATTTATTTTTCATTTATGTTCGTAAAATTAAATTGTCATTTAAAAAAATATTATGAAGTATGGTAATGACATATACTGTTATTTTCTTAAAGTCAGGTATTTTGGTATGTTGCTGCGTCATACAGTTGGGTAATAAGATCTATCGTTTATATTCATAAAGCATTAAACTGAGATTTGTTTTTTTATGTTCACATATTAAAGTATTAAGATATAATGTTATTTTCTTAAAGTAAGGTATTTTGGTATGTTGCTGTGTCATAAAGTAAGGTATAGAGATGTATCGTTTATATTCATAAAGCATTCGATCAGTTTTTTTTTTTTAATTATGTTCATAAAGTAAAGTATTAAGATATACTGTTCCCTTAAGAAAGAAATAGACACGCTTGGACAGGAATTAACAAATTCAGTTATTTCCCTTTTCCCTTTGTTTTGGATCATGGGAGCCAACCCTGTAACTGGCCCTATTGCAGAAAACCTGCATCGAAGCATGTACGTGTCTAGCAATTTTTTTCCAATGTGTTTTCATGATGCAGGTGCCGGTCTCATGCACGACCTTATAGTATTCGCATCTTACGGCATACCTGACGTGGAGTAGTCCTAATCTTTTATTGCAACCCCACGGTACTACGCGGTTCCAATGAAGAACTGAAGCTGGGTAATACGAGAAAGCTTGCCTGGTTTGGGCATGTAACTCGTCATGACTCCCTTTCGAAAACGATTCTCCAGGGAGCAGTCGAAGGTAAGTGGAAAAGAGGAAGGCAAAGAAAATCCTGGGGTGATAACATCAAACAATGGGCAGGGCACGGTTTTTCAACACTTGTACACATTGCTGAGGACAGAGAGCAGTGGAGGGCCCTGTCTGCTGATGCTTCCACCATGGCACCCCTACGACGTATGAGGGGTTACGGGTTGAGATGAGATGATGAATATGAGATCAGTATCAGTGTTTTAAAACTGTAACAACGAGAACGCCTGTGAAAGCATTATATCACATATATATATATATATATATATATATATATATATATATATATATATATATATATATATATATATATATATATATATATATATATATATATATATATATATATATATATATATATATATATATATAGCTACCTCTGCTGTCTTATTTCTCCCTATTAATCACCTTTCGATCAACTGACTTTTACTTCTTTGGCGAGTTTTTATGTTTTTAACGTTCAAAATCTCCATGTTCCTTCCGTTGTAGAAAGCTGAAACGTAGAATGCTGTTTCTTTTCTTGGTAGATTCTAATCTGGCACTGGCCCTTACATTGTAAAAAAAAATAATTAAGCACTGTAAAATAAGGTTGAAGTAACTCTATTAATGTAAACATTTAAAAGCAAGGGATATACTCAATTGAGACTACATATTGGTTTTCGTGTTTCAAGGGGCAGGCGTGGGGTGGTGAACGGTAATGTGCCAATTAAATTAACGTTTCTTTAAAACTGGGTCAGCTTGTCGTTTGTTCTTAACATAGCTCTAGTTTATTTAAGTATAACTAGTATGTTATATTTATATAAGGTATTGAGTCTTATTGTCCCAACATGGATTTTGGGGCGACCTCTTTCCGATCTCTCTTTCACTACGGCAGTAATTAGTTACATATTTGCACTGATTTCATTGCGATTTTTCTGAGTCGCACCCTTTTCTTTCTCTATCCACTGGAGCAGATATTTTGTATCTACTTTCTTTCACTCCTCTCAGAGAGAGGTCATCACGTCTTTTTGTTACCCGTCCCTTCCCTAAAACATCTGAAGGAGCGGCAGAGATAATATTAACGACAGGCGTGTTGGTGATTCTCGCGTACCCAACCTTGGCCGCTACCGATTAACACTAAAAATCGCCAGCGTATTTGTCTAATTGCTGATAACGCCAGGATACGCGACAGATAAGAGATTACTTGTCTGGGTGACACATTTTGGACAGACAACGATGACCTAATCGCTTCCTGTCCGACCTGTTTTGACAAGATTACTTTAGATAGTAATAATTTGTTACATCTGAAACACATTGTCGTATGAGTTTACAGATGTGTTGGTGAGTTCGGCTGCCAGGGATCGGATGTTTTCATGCCATATACAAAAGACTTGACCCCTACATTACGTTCAACATTTTTCCATGCCAGGAATATTTTGAAATCTTCCCCCATCCCCAACCTTTTTGTTTGAAACGATTTTCGCTTTCTTAGCTTCGTTACAAACAGATGCAGGAGCAGGACAGTGAAAATAACCTGACGCATCAGTCAGTCACATTTACTGTGAAGATCGCTTGCCAAGACGACTCAACCAGACCTTGCCAGAGTGAAGCCTAGAATTAAGAATTCCAATTTATCAGACTGGACACCTTTTATTGGAGAATCTTAACGGACTTACAAAAACAGACCAGGAAATCTCTATCATTTTAAATAAGGAAATCCGGAATATCTGAGGAAACTGAACACGCGGAGTCAGAGAGGGAATTAAATTTAAAATTATCGACCCCAAGTACACGTGTAAAAAGGCATCGGCTAGTGCCTTAACTTCATTCATCTGAGCAAAAGGTCTGTGAGCCAGGATTGGCGTAAGTTGACATTTTAGTTTCAATATTTTCATTACTAATATGTGAACTGATATGCATATACTACCATGTGAATATTAATATGTAAAAATCGCTAGTGGATGTCCCAGTCATTTGAGGCTGGCAACATCAGCGCATAGAATGATGATTTCATGAACCACCACTGCACGGGCTGGCGACTGCTTTATTGCTAGTTTCTTGATTAGAACTAAACGCATAAGTAGTCCAAAGTTCCCTATAAAGCAGGGAGGGAAAGATGAAATAAATGATGTACATTTTAATTATATTACTTACAGTTTCAAACCAGTGTAAATGTCGATGTTAACATATTCACTTTAAAAATAATGGAAGTTTCAAACTTTTCAAATCAGTGTAAACATAAATGAGAACATTTTCAATTTATATTGTGAACACTTTTCAATCAGTGGAAATGTAAATGTAAACATATTCTATCTGTTCTATTAACCTTTTCATTTAAATGTAAAGTAACTATAAAAGCTTCTCAATTTAAATGCAAAGAAAGTTGTCTCTCGAGGGATTAAAGTTAATTCTCATCGAGGGTAAATTCTGAGTAATGGGATGGTAGAATAGGAGAAAAGGGACACATGTGTATGTGTCGGGAAACACAATACACAGGAGAGCGTTTCGTTTCTATTCTTTTACCATAGTTGTTGGTGGTGGTACCTGTTGAAGGGTACTATCTCTGGAACAAGACGGGAACAGTGGCCTAAGCTTTAAGACGAGAGACCAATTTTGTAGACTCTCCCTGACACTCCTGGGAACGAGCTGCACCCTACATCCTTGACAAGCGACGAGCGTTATCAGCGATCAGTCCTGTCGTAGATTAGTGATAGGAGAAGTAAGACATAGATTGGTCCCTTCTGAATAGAAATAGAACAGTTGATAGCTCAGTGGGAGATAAAATAAGAAATAGATTTTCACGAGTGAGATGGGAAAAACTAGGTAAGTCTGTCCCTGGGACTCGAGGAGATCTTCTCGCTCAGCCTATCTCTATCTAACAGAAAAGTATTTGTCAGACAGATTACTCAGTTATATAGATGTACTATATATGAACCACTCACCGACACACACACATAAGAGACGACAGTTTGACGTACAGACGTGAAAACTTTAACAATGGAATATAGATATTTTGGGACGAGCGGACCGACACACTTGAATAAGTTTATGTAAATTTTATTTATCATAAGAATTTCACCACAATCATAAATTTGAATATCAATCAACAAACTTGATGTCTTACACCTTCAGGCGCAAACTTTAGGACACACACCGTGGATCCGTGTTCTTTTTGATAAAGAGAACCCCAGCTCTGCAGATACAGGTTTCATCCAATGTTCCGGGGAGCGTTCACTTTACTACTATATTTTAGGATTACTGTTTATGTCACTTGAATCAGTTCAGGTAAGAAATGTTAAATGGGCTCACAATGTCAGAATCTCGAGGTTTCCAGTACTTAGGAAATGACAGGTTGGTAACTTCTCTCAATATAAAATTATTGATCACACCACAATTGGTCAAACGTCGGAAATGTTACTGTTTGTAATTTTTTCTCGCCACAGGGGCTGAATGTACATCACATTTAGAGAAGAAAAATAATCTGGCTCGATAGGCCCAGTTAATGCATTTAGTCTTAAAGTTCGTGAGATGGGTACTATGTCTCCTTCTGGATGCAAACACAATGCCAGACAGGTTTTAACTTGTAACCTCACGTATTTAAGTTCAAAAACCGCTATTTTGGGCTTGACCCATATACTGTATAAAAGGAAGGTTAATACAAATCTACGCGTAAAATAGAATACTTATTTAACTTAAATTATAAACCGCAAACTTAGAGCTTGTCTTATCGTTTTTAAAAATTCTAGTCATTAAAAAGAAATCAATCATCATGAATTAGAAATAAATACATATTTCGTCAACACTCATGATGTATTAGTGCATTACTTAGATGGTTAAATTATTCTCTGACTGGTTACTAGCAGTGAATAAATTTTATATTATAGTTTAGCTAGAAATTATTATTTATTCTGCTATCCACTGTAACACAGTAAAACTTAGAGAATTATAATGACGATTAAACTAGTAAATCACTCTGCACACAATCCAGTGCATATATAATTCAAACTAACAATTAATCACTCAACAGTACTGTTACGCACGGATCATTATTATTTTTCGTTTGTATAAACATTTTTTCATATGTATGATCATTTTTTTTTGACTGAAGTGTGTATTATGTTTTCTATGGTCAAAGGGACATAATCCGAGTTATCGAGACTACAATTTGTTAGGAGTTGCCTTCTCTTGTATAGAGACACGTTCGGTCTATAATTTCTTGAACGAAGCGTGACCACATCTCCTTATTTGGTAGTATCAGTCAACTATGGTAGATGTCTGAAACCTTTCTTAACGCTTCTTTTCATGACCATAAAAGGCGCGACTGTGTAAGACTTTTATCTCGAATGTTCTTCGAATCGTCTTATTGTGAACGGCAACTCAGAGATTGTCGTTCTGCGCATGTCAAACCGGGAGTTCGTTCTGTGTGTTCCGCCCAGTTGGGGCAGTTTAGAAATGGTTTAAGAAGCGAGCAGACGCAACTGCGTCTTGTGATTCTCTGAGGGAAATACAGTGTCTTAGTGAGTTAGTTAGCTAACTAGACTATTTCCCAGTATTATGCAGCCTGCCTGGAGGCATATGTTCATGGTTGATTTTCCGAAATAAGGTAATTCCTCTTGTATCGAACTTTATGCTATCGTCTAGAGGTTCGTCATTTTGTCGCCTATTTGCTCGCCTGTGTGATGCAAAATGGAGAGGTACTTTGACTAGGATTAAGTCACCGGTATCTGTATACCTGAACTAGTTAAATATATATGGGTCGCTCTAGACCAACAAGACTGTTGTCTGTGTTCCAGGATTCGTTATATCAGAGATCACGTCCAAGTCAGATGGTTAGACTTAGGAACATTATAAAGGTCGAGCTGACCTGTAGCCCATGTATGCTATTCACGTGCAGACAGTGAACGGACTTATTGTATACAACTGATCTGCTAGCATCAGAATGGGAGCATTTATTATTGTTTATGAACATTGAAGATCTGTAGCTGACACTGTTGCAGAAGTTATAGAAATTATTATTATTTATACAGCTTCACGAACTAGCACTCGATGATTGATGAATTTCTGAATCTATTGAACTGTGATGTCTTATGACGCATATATACAACAGCTATCATTGCTGACTACAGAAATTGTTTTCAATGTGCCATATCATCTTGCTGAACTCGTTAACCATGTTGATGTCATAAGTATCATGACTGTTTTGTGGCGTGCAATAAATGAAAGAAACTTATACAACGAAGTTACCCTTTCTATGACTCTACACGTCATGTTGCCTGTGTGATAACCCATTGAACTGTTCCACTACCACATACACAGCAACATCCTAAATCAGAGAAGACACCTACATCTTACACTTTAACACCAGGTGTCGATAAGGGTGGCAAGTTACCACTTCAGCACAAATCCACCCTTATCATTTTTGGTGGCCAGAGCTGGTTCTATCATCTGATATTTTGGCGCACCATATCATTTTTGGTGGCCAGAGCTGGTTCTATCATCTGATATTTTGGCGCACCATATCATTTTTGGTGGCCATAGGTTGGTTCACTCTGATTCCAGCTATCAAGGGGGTCAGCAAACCCAGACATCATCATCATACTAGATACAACTACAGCATCAACTACCACCTTACAAGAAATTTTATTGAAAGTATCCGGATTTTCTGACAGTTGCTGATTTTGAAACTACCCGGCGCTGCTCGGCAATATTGAAGTTTATGTAAAATTAGAAGGACAAGTACCGAGCGAATGGATTTCCTGATCTGGTGAAAAGAAGGACAAGTGCCGTAACAACTGTTCCGGTCTCAGGGGTACTGTTGCGGGTTCAGAAGGTCAAGTGCCGGTTAAATCAATTTAGAAGATTCAGAAGGTCAAGTGCCGTAACAACTGTTGCAGTATTAGAAGCTCATTTCCTTCGTCATGGCTGTTTATGGGAGCAGAAGTTAATCAACGTTGGATCATTATCCTCAGAATGCTGATTACATCCTGTTCTGCACCGTGCTGACGCTGGATTTATAGAAGTTAAGTGGCCTGTTTTGTTTGTGAACTGTGCCCTTATGTTCTAACTGAGCCTTCTGTACTTTCACACTTTCTCCTATTGTTTTCATGATACATGTTTATATGTTATATGTTATTTGTTATTTGTATATTTATATGTTTATATTTCAGCGGGTTTTCTCGGTTGGGCGGAGTCTTACAGTAGAAGATACCACGTCACAGAGGTTCTACTGTTAGCGTTTTCGTTAGGGACTGTGCGAATTTCCTACAGTGAAATTTGCTAGCGACAATCGTTGCTATATCTGTTTAGTTGTGACGAGTTGTGCTTTATTTCTGTTTCTTGTATATATATATTTTTTTTTCTTTTTTCTTTTCTCTCTTTCTTTGTGTTTTTAGTTTCGATTTCGATTGTTTGTATTTGTAGGTCTCCCCTTTGCTATTATTCAGTTCTTTACGTATATTTTTGTGTATACACTGTAGCGTCATTTGTTAGTCATATCTTCGCATATTTCTTTTTAGTTTTGCTGTTTGTGTATTTGACTTATGCGAATGTTTTCGTATTGTTTGATCTTTGTTGATTGTTTACATTGACTCTGATCTTTGTTATTGTTTACATTGACTCTGATCTTTGTTATTGTTTACATTGACTCTGATCTTTGTTGTTGTTTACATTGACTTTGATCTTTGTTATTGTTTACATTGTTGATGACCTTTGTTATTGTTTACATTGTCTTGTTATTGTTTACATAGTTCTTGCATAGTTAGCTTTCACTATTGTTGATATATGCTCATGCACTATTGGTCTATAGTGCACTTATCATAACAAACTGGTGTTTTTTGCTTATGCACTATTGTAGTGCAGTTATGATAAATAACTGATGATTATGCACTGATTTGGGTAGTGCACTGTTAATTAAGAGGTGACTTGTGATATTATTATACATTTGATAATACAAGTTGGTGTCAACTCCTGTTTCCCACAGAGATTGGGTTCAACATAGAGATTATACAAGCACTTTATTAAGTCTTGTTGCTATTTAACATTGAAATAAGATAATTAATTATTTCAGGTTCTGTACTCACATTTTGGACATCATGTCTACATTTGAGTACTTTATTGAGCAGGGTAAAGCCCTTGGGAAGACAGGTGATAAATTAGAAGAATTTGCGACTGTTCAATATGCCAAGGCATTGAAGTCGGAAGAAAAGAAAATGAAAGAACAAACTGAACAAAAGAGAATAGAGGCTGAAATAGAACAAAAGAAACTGCAGATGCAGGTGGAGGAAAAAAGATTTCAAATGGAAATGGAAAAACAAAAAAGAGAAGCAGAATCTCAGGAGAAGAGGCTTCAGGCTGAAGCTGAAAATAAGAGACTTGAAAAAGAAGCTGAAAAAAAAAAGTTACAGGCCCAGGCTGAAGCTGAAAATAAGAGACTTGAAAAAGAAGCTGAAAATAAGAGACTTGAAATAGAGGCTGAAGGAAAAAAAAAGTTACAGGCCCAGGCTGAAGAAAGAAAGTTACAGGCTGAGGCTGAAGAAAGAAGGTTACAAAGAGAGGCTGATGAGAGAAAAGCAAAAATGGAACATGATGAAAAAGTCTTAGCTTTAGAGTTAGAGAAGTTAAAGTTATTGAACACTGGTAATGCTAATGATGCAAATAAGGTGTCAAATAAGACTAATGCTAAGGATTTCAAGCTTAATCTACCAGCATTTAATCCCTCAATCGATGATATAACATTTTATCTAGATAGATTTGAAAGTGCATGTAATGTGCATAATATAGATAAAACATTATATGTGTATCATCTGTCCAAGATACTTAGAGGTGATGCTTTGACTTTGTTGAGTATGGTAGATGTGCCTGACAAAAACAACTATGAGGTTGTCAGGGCGGCATTGTTAAAGAAGTACCAACTTAACGAGGACGGATATCGTCTTAAATTTAAAACCATGTTACCAGAAACTGGAGTTGAATTCTCTGAATTCATCTCAGGCATCCGTCTTACTTTTTTACGATGGGTTGAGTTGTCTAAGACAGAAAATACATTTGAAGCTCTTATGGATTTACTACTTAGAGATAAGGTTATGTCTTCTGTTAATGAAGCTTTTCTATCTTTTCTTCATGAGCGTAAGCCTAAAAACATAAAAGAAATGGAAGAATACTGTAGCCAGTATGTTACTGCGCATCCGCACATAACCATTAGTAACTCTAAGGTGAAAGAAGGTCTGCCAGTTGCTTCGGCAGCACCTTATGGCCCAAATTTTATGCGTAAATTTCAGGGTAGCCAGAAAAATTTCAATAAAAAGAGTAATCGTAATTATGCCCAGAACCATAGTGATCAATTCCAGGGTGATTCTTCTTCCCAGAACTGGAGACAACCTAATACTACACGTTATTCTACTCCGGTTAACTTTAGAAATTTTCACAAAGGTAATCGGTATAGAGGAAAATATTTTATGCAGAGACCTCAATACCAAGATAATAGAGGTTCTCAACAGCATAGAGATAGTAATGACAGTTATGGAAACTGGAACTCAAACCAGGATAAAAATTACAGTAGGGACTTTAATGATAATTGCAGAGGCAATAATGGTCGCGGTAGATCGCAACATAAGAGAAAAAGATATCAACAGACAAACTCTGTTCAACAAGAATCTCAGGGAGCAGATAAACAGGTTAATAATGATAAAGACCATAATGCTATCGGATGCTCATCTTTTGATTTTGGTAGGGCAAATAAATGTATCCAATGCAGTACTTTATTTGATCCGAAAACCGTTAGTACTTTAAGCTGTGGTCATCCTTTGCCCGCTCTTCCTGCTAATGTTGCTCATGATGGGAGAGGTTCTCTTATATTACATAAGGGGCTAGTAAATAGTAATCCAGTCTCAGTGTTGTTTGATTCTGGATGTACTACTGTCGGCGTTAGGCAATCTCTTGTAGATCCATCCTGTGCTACAGGAAAAGTCATCAAATGTGTCACATTTGGTGGCACGTTAGAAAAGTATCCTACTGCTATAATACACATTGCTACTCCTTTCTTCACGGGAGAGGTCCACGCGTGTCTACTTCCAAACCCTATTGCGGACCTTATTATTGGTCGTATTCACGGAGTTAGGGAATGTACCCCACAGCAGATTGCTGTTTGGGAAGAGCAAAACATTGAAGCTACCAATGCGGTGGTCACAAGAGCACATGCTCTGGATCCACCTCAAACTTCATTAACTAATAATGATGAAGTAAATGACCAAGATAGTCACTTGACTATTACACGTGACTCATTTATCAAATTGCAAGAAGAAGATCCTTCTTTACAAAAATTCTTCATTCTAGCAAAAAAAAGGTGATCCTAATCAGAACACTAATAGGAAATCTTGGATTTCTATGAAGAACGGCGTACTTGTACGTATGGTACAAGACTCGACTACGTCCACTCATTCACAAATTCTTGTGCCTAAGAGCATGAGATTGCAAATATTGCAACATGCTCATGACTCGCAATGTGCTGGACATATGGGTTTTTCCCGTACAAAGTCGAGGGTTCTTGCGGCTTTCTTTTGGCCATTTGTGAGCAAGGACATACGAATGTACTGTCGCTCTTGCAAAGTATGTCAGGAGGTCAAATCTAAAGGACCACGACATGCTGCGCCTATCCAGGCTGCTGACATTCCTATTCGCCCTTTTCAAAAAATGGCAATAGATATTATCGGTCCTTTTAGAATTAAGTCGGCTAGAGGACATCAATTTATCCTTACATGTGTCGATATGTGCACACGTTGGCCAGAGGCAATACCTCTCAAGAGCATCTCAACTGCTGATATCGCAGACGCTCTTTGGCTGATATTTTCTCGCTTGGGTTTTCCCGGAGAAATATTGTCAGACCATGGCACTCAACTTATATCAGACACTATGTCACAGGTAATGTCTATGCTACACATTAAAAGGTCTCTCAGCAGTATCTATCACCCAATGTCTAATGGGTTGGTCGAACGTTTAAATAGGACTCTGAAAACTTTACTTGGTAAAATAACTGAGGATCATCCTCAGGATTGGGACAGGGTCTTACCCGCGGCTCTCTTTGCGTATAGAGAGGTCCCCAATGAACATACGGGGTTTTCCCCTTTTGAACTTGTCTTTGGCGCGCAACCGCGCGGCCCTATGTCTTTACTTCACGATCTAATCACTGCCGATAATATTAGCGATGAGACTCAATCTTCTTATGAGTACGTCATTGCTCTTAGGCAAAAGATCATCGAGGCATGCAAACTAGCAACTTCGTCTTCAGAATTTGCTAAAGAAAAGGCAAGGCAGTTTGCAAATAAGAATAGATGTCTACGACAACTTTGTCCAGGTGACAAAGCTCTCGTTCTACTTCCTTCAAGGGAGAACAGACTTCTAATTGCATGGAAAGGTCCATATGCAATAGTCTCCAAAATTTCTGATGTCGACTATGTTGTCGATATTGATGGAAAGCATAAAACTTTCCACATAAATATGCTCACAGAATTTTATGAAAGACCTGACTATTTGCAGCCTATTTTCCAGGCTACGGACAATTCACAAGCAACTCGTGGTCAGTACTCATCTCTGTCAGTTATACAGGATGAGGAAACTACTTTTTCTGATGTCAATCTTCCTCTTTCTATGGTCCCACTTTATTCTACGGAATCTTGGAAAAACGTGACCGTTTCTCCAAATCTTTCCGCTGAGGAACATCGACAAGTTTCTTCGATGTTGCAAACATTTCAGGATGTTCTTACAGACATCCCGGGACACACACATGTCATAGAACATGACATTGTGCTAACTGATCACAATCCTATCAGAGTCAGACCATATCCAATACCTATTCATTTCCAGTCTCAAGTCGAAAAAGAGTTGGATGAAATGATACGTTTGGAAATCATTGAACCATCCACTTCAGCATACTCTTCGTCTATGGTTATTGTTCGAAAGAAGGATAATAACATTCGCATTTGCGTAGATTATCGCAAATTGAACCAAGTTACGAAGTTCGATGCTGAACCTATGCCTTCATTAGAAGAGCTACTCAATAAACTTTCTAATTCTAGATTCTTTACCAAACTAGATTTGTCTAAAGGTTATTGGCAAGTCCCGCTAACTGAACGTGCCAAACCTTTTACAGCTTTTTCTACACCTAGGGGTTTATTCCAATGGAATTTCATGCCTTTTGGTCTTATGAACGCCCCTGCTACATTCGTACGCATGATGCGGCGAATTCTCGCATATCGTACAGATGTCATAGCATACCTAGATGATATCTGTCTATTCAGTGATTCTTGGGAAGATCACTATTTGGGTTTATACGAATTACTGTCTACTCTTCGCGAGTATAACTTGACTGCAAAACCCTCTAAAGCCTTTATAGGATTTAGCGAGATTTCTTTCCTAGGTCATCGGGTTGGTCATGGTCTTTTAAAGACAGAGGACCACAATGTTTCAAAAATACTTAACATTTCGGTCCCTAAGACGAAGAAACAAGTAAGGAGTCTATTAGGTTTGATTCAATTCTACGGACGATTCATTCCGAATCTGTCCTCCATTATGGCACCGCTTTCTACTTTATTGAAGAAAGGGTCGCCTAATCTGATCCGCTGGTCTAAAGAATGTCAATCCTCATTGGACCAGGTTAAAGCCCTATTTTCATCTCCACCTATTCTTAAGTTACCTACTATTGAGAAGACTTTTGTTCTTCGAAGTGACGCCTCGTCAACAGGGATTGGGGCAGCACTAATGCAGGAGTATTCTGATACTTTGCATCCGGTGATGTATATCTCTAGGAAATTAAACGCTGCAGAAAAGAATTACTCGGTTTTAGACCGTGAGTTATTGGCTATGGTATGGTCTATTCTGAAGTTACAAAGATTTCTTCTAGGCGCACATTTCATTGTGGAAACCGACCAGAAAGCGCTTACTGCTATTCAGAGCAAAAACTTGAAGAGCTCGAGGTCCACTCGTTATGCCATAGCTCTTCAACCATTTCATTTCTCGGTTCGAGCTATCCGTGGTTCGGATAATGTAATGGCAGACATTCTGTCCAGATGTCCACACGATTCCACATGATTCTTCTGTCATATATATATATTTCCTGATATACAGTCCAATGTTATAATGACATGTTAGTAGATTTTGTCTCACTTTTTTTTTTTTTGAGGGAAATTTATAACATTGTACCATGTAATTATCTAAGAAGGCTTAGTTAGTGATATACGGGCCAAAAGATCACTCGGCCACATTTAAATAAATTATTTTCAGGATTGTATTAAGAAATTTACCAGTTGTCTTTAAGATTTGTGTTATTGATATTTTCGCAGCACATCATTGAAGTCTGCGAGTTTATGTCCATTGTGGAACTTTGAGGATATCAAGTCCTGTCCTACATTGGGAGCGGATGATGTCCACATCTTCTTCTATTGAATGTTTTATGTCACCGAAGAGCAACACATGTATTACTTATTAATTACTGTTACTTTATATAATGTAATAATATAGTGCGGTATATTAGTAAATTACACCGCTATTTGCAACACATTGTATGATAACACATAATATATTTAATTTCATATATTGGTATGAGTATAATTTGATTGTCATTATGTTGTTGCCATCATTGTGGCGTGTGTTGGTGGCACCTTCCTGGAATATATCAGCGTATACTTAGATAAATTTTTTCTCTAAGGATCTGAGATATGATCTCAGTGTCGCTCCATGCGTTGAGCTAATTTGTTAGGTATATATCCACGCATCATACGTGCGTTAGGAGCCTAGATTTTTTCCGGCTCCAGGATTTAAAAAAAAAAAAAATGTCCCATTTTTTTTTTTTCCAGGGAGGGTGCGGTAATGTTACGCACGGATCATTATTATTTTTCGTTTGTATAAACATTTTTTTCATATGTATGATCATTTTTTTTTTGACTGAAGTGTGTATTATGTTTTCTATGGTCAAAGGGACATAATCCGAGTTATCGAGACTACAATTTGTTAGGAGTTGCCTTCTCTTGTATAGAGACACGTTCGGTCTATAATTTCTTGAACGAAGCGTGACCACATCTCCTTATTTGGTAGTATCAGTCAACTATGGTAGATGTCTGAAACCTTTCTTAACGCTTCTTTTCATGACCATAAAAGGCGCGACTGTGTAAGACTTTTATCTCGAATGTTCTTCGAATCGTCTTATTGTGAACGGCAACTCAGAGATTGTCGTTCTGCGCATGTCAAACCGGGAGTTCGTTCTGTGTGTTCCGCCCAGTTGGGGCAGTTTAGAAATGGTTTAAGAAGCGAGCAGACGCAACTGCGTCTTGTGATTCTCTGAGGGAAATACAGTGTCTTAGTGAGTTAGTTAGCTAACTAGACTATTTCCCAGTATTATGCAGCCTGCCTGGAGGCATATGTTCATGGTTGATTTTCCGAAATAAGGTAATTCCTCTTGTATCGAACTTTATGCTATCGTCTAGAGGTTCGTCATTTTGTCGCCTATTTGCTCGCCTGTGTGATGCAAAATGGAGAGGTACTTTGACTAGGATTAAGTCACCGGTATCTGTATACCTGAACTAGTTAAATATATATGGGTCGCTCTAGACCAACAAGACTGTTGTCTGTGTTCCAGGATTCGTTATATCAGAGATCACGTCCAAGTCAGATGGTTAGACTTAGGAACATTATAAAGGTCGAGCTGACCTGTAGCCCATGTATGCTATTCACGTGCAGACAGTGAACGGACTTATTGTATACAACTGATCTGCTAGCATCAGAATGGGAGCATTTATTATTGTTTATGAACATTGAAGATCTGTAGCTGACACTGTTGCAGAAGTTATAGAAATTATTATTATTTATACAGCTTCACGAACTAGCACTCGATGATTGATGAATTTCTGAATCTATTGAACTGTGATGTCTTATGACGCATATATACAACAGCTATCATTGCTGACTACAGAAATTGTTTTCAATGTGCCATATCATCTTGCTGAACTCGTTAACCATGTTGATGTCATAAGTATCATGACTGTTTTGTGGGTTGCAATGAATGAAAGAAACTTATATTGCTAAATTAGAAAGGAAATGACAAAGGTTTGAATTGCTAACAATCTAGCGTATGCGAAAGAAAGGTAAAGGAGCGAAAGAAAGGTAAAAGACAAGTGAAGAATAAAGAATAGATATCTGAAATCTATTAATCATAATATATCTCCCACAGACGTCCTCCCTTTAAGATATGGAACCATTCCATGTCTACTTTTATGGATATAGATTTCCTATATCAGTAGCTTCAGGGTGCCTGTTATCTACACTATCATCTCCCCCCTCATTCTCTGTCCAATTCTTACTCATGTAGTCTGCTCCCAAAGTTTTCTTTCTCTGGAATGTCTTTCGTGTGCGTTTGAAAGAGTGGCGCCGCTTTTGACATCGTTCAAATATTTCATGTGTGTGCAGTGGAAATTCCCAGCCACTATCATCATCTTCATCAATTTTAGCGATCGCCAGGAGATTTTCGGAGGTTGGCACTGGTCTTTCTAAGTATTTCTTTAACAGATTTACATGGTAGACCTTCACCTTTCCTTTAATAAAGATCTAGTAGTAGCCTTTGAAATCTTTTTAAGGACGGTAAACGGCCCTTGCCATCCGATACATAGTTTGTTGTTCCCGGTGGGGAGTAACAACGAAACTTTCTCTCCTGCTTGCACTTCTCTTTCTTTCGCGGCGTTCCTGTATCGGTTTGCGTGCTTTGCGCGTGCTCGCTTAAAGTTGGTCGTTGCTAGATACCATCCTAGTTTTAAGCTTTCCTTAAAATCCGACACATATTGATTGGCTGAGACAAATTTCTCATCAGCCTTCTGGTCTGTCAGCGACTGAAGTAAGGCTTCAAGCGGCCCCTTAATAGGTCTGCCGAATAAAAGCGTAGCTGGGGGAAATCCTGTGGAAGTATGTGAGGATTCCCTGTAACCAAATGAATTTGCAGGAATACAAAGATCCCATTCTTCAGGTTTCACTTGTCCCAGTTTACTTAACATCTTGTTGAGGTTTCCGTTGACACGTTCTACTAACCCACTTCCGGCCGGATTATAAGGCTTTATGTAGATGTGCTGGTTCTTCAAGATCTTAACGATCTCATCCATTAACAGGTTTCGGTATGGAGATCCGTTATCCGTCAACACTTGTTGAGGGAATCCCAACCGAGTAAAAATCTGCACGAGGGCTTCTGCAACATGCTTGGCATCCGCGCATGTTAGCGGTATAGCTTCTGCCCACATAGTGCATGTGTCGACTAAGGTCAGGACGAACCTGTTCCTTCTTTTAGTTCTTTCTAAGGGTCCTAAAATGTCGATCACTACCCGTTCAAATGGTGTTCCTATTATTGGCATTTCACCCATGGAAACTGGGGGTGTCCGTTGCGTGGGTGGCACACGTTGGCACTGGGCACAGGATTTCACATACCTGATAATATCAGTATTCATTCCTGGCCACCAATAATGAGTAGATATACGCTGATTTGTGGCGTTCTGTCCCATATATCCGCTAAAGGGTAGAGAGTACCCCATTTCTAAGATTTGGCTTCTGTACTATTTTGGTACTAGGAGCTGAGTGTAACCTTGTTCAGGCTTGCCCGTTCTGCGATAAAGTACGCCATCCTTAAAAAAAATGTCCCCGTGGTGTCTGGGGTCCTTAGCCATGGGCAGTTTCCTAAAGCAGGGTGCCAAGGTAGGGTCCTTTTGTTGCGCCTCTTTAAGTTCCTTAGGTAACAAATTTGGCGCAGGCTCCCGTTCCTTCTTGGTTTGCCCTCTTGTAGTTACTGCTGCCACAATTGGCTCTTCCGGTTTCCCAATAAACACATATCTACCGCCAAGTATGACTGGGTAGATCGGGTCATCCATAACAGCCGCTTTGATTACACCTCTGACAAAATCAGAGTGGATCTCAACCAATGCGATGGGAAGCGCTGTAGGTGCATCACTCTAAGAAACTCCACAAAGTTGGACGGTTTCCTCTGTCTCTTGACCGGGTTTGACCAGGTGCCTGGCGACAATGCAATCATAAGAAAGCCCCGTGTCAAATAAACAAAAAGTTGAAGAACCGTTCAAATAACAGTACCTCGCGTAGAGGGTCTATCCCCCACAGGTTGAGAATCACTGACATTAATTACACCTATCGAGACTGTTAGCAAGCATCCGATGCGTTTAGGCTCGGTGTGCTCGCTCTGATCATATGTCCCGTGCTCAGGGGTTTTCCCTTTATTACCTTGTCCCTCCTGACCGCGCTGCCATGTAGGACGGTTGGGTTGATCAGACTGTTTGTTGTTGGTGGGGTACTTGTTTTTGTAGAACTTAGACTTTTCAGGAGGGGGATTTTGGTGTCCAGTTTCTATGTGGTTATTTTGGTGAGAAGCGTGAGAAGATTGGTCTAGATTATTCTTTCGAAAAAGCTTTTCTGTCGGTTTACGTTTTGTGGCTGGCAGCTCATCAAGCGCATTATGATATCGCTGAGACTTTTCCAAAATGTCTTCAAGCTTTTCTGCCCCCTGCTCAGCTAGAAATCTCCGGGTGTCAACAGACAAAGTGTTCTTTATCTGTTCGCTTATAACGAACTCCTCAAGCCTTTCATAGGTAGAGGCGAGCTGTGATAGCTCATGACACTTTGTCAAGTATCCCTTTAGACTAGAGGAAAATTGCTGATAAGTTTCAGAGCTTTCCTTTCTGCTGTTGCGAAACAGTTGCAAAAATTTGCAAACGTTCATTTCAAAGTGCTCAAGCAAAGCTTTCTTCAAGACGTCGTAGTTGTCTTGTTGGTTGCTTTCCAGTTTTGAGCAAACTTCACACGCAGACCCTTTTAGGGCCTGGGAAAGTTTCAAGCACCAACGCGACCTCTCTAAACCGTACAGATTGGCCATTTTTTTCACATTTCTCGAGATACGTGTAAATCTTCTCATTAGGGCAAGGGAAAAATTCTAGAGCAAAAGACATAGCGGTGAGTTGAGGAGATTGAATGTTAGAAGGGTCAGTTAAAGAAGAATGAGGAGAAGACTCTCCATTGCTGAAGGTAGAGGCAGCCCCACGGCTTTGGACCTCTAGAGCTTTCAGTGCTAACTCATGCTGTCGTCGTTGCTCATTTTCTCTTTCCTCATGCTGTCTCTCCTTCTTTCTTTCGTTCGCCCGGCGGATTTCCATTTCCTCCTCAAACTCCTTCTGCTCCATAGCTTCATCTACTTCGATCCTCTTCTGCTGTAATTGACGCTCTTCTCTTTCCTTCTCTCTGGCTTCTGCTTCTTTTTTCCTAGCGTCTTCTTCTTTCTTCTCCGCATCATATCTGTCAAGTTCGTCCCTGACAAAAGCTTTCGCTTCCTCTCCGTCCAATCCCTCTTCCCTTGCTTCCTCTCTGAGCATCTGCCTAAGCTTTGCCCGCTCTGCCATTGTAAAGAACTGACTGAGTGTTATACGAGAAAGAAGTAAGAAAAAGGATACACTAGTTCCTTACCACTTACGAGAAATACAAAACAGAATAAATATTCTATTTCACTGGGATACCTCCTCCTATAATATTAGTGTCTAACTATCGCTGCTATTAATTGGCAATAAAGGCACTAAATGCAAGCGACTGTGGCAATTAAATGGTAGTTAAGATTAATCACTAACAAAAATAAGTTGCTACAGTGGAAACAAAAAAATTATTGCAAAAAATCTTAAGAGAAAAAAATTCCCTTAATTTTACATCCACTATCAAGTTCACCCCTGAAGTCGCTTAGGGTAAGGGAGGCAATTAACTGGACGAAAAAAAATAGTCCGAGCGCACTCCTTAACTTAATTCAAAACACCTTCTATTTCAAAACCCTGTGATTGTTACACAATCACAAATTCTACCAGCGGTTTAGTATTACAAAATCAATACATAACATATCTTCCGACAAAAATCAACCTGTAAATCAAAATGTATAATATTCAATAATGCTGTGGAAAAAACAATTACTATTAGTATGGGCAGCAAACCCATAAACAGATCGTTAGTCTAGGGGATAGTTATTTTTAAAGATAATAAAACTCACGAGACATTACACTCTTACTCTATTAGTCTATAAAGATTAACAGATGAAAATCCGACAAACGAGAAATTTCTGTCGACTTGCTCAGGATTAAATTCCCGGAAAAATGAGCCACCATTTGTCGCAGATTAGTCGCTTCTAAATAGAAATAGAACAGGTGATAGCTCAGTGGGAGATAATATAAGAAATAGATTTTCACGAGTGAGATGGGAAAAACTAGGTAAGTCTGTCCCTGGGACTCGAGGAGATCCTCTCGCTCAGCCTACCTCTACATCAGAAAAGTATTTATCAGACAGATTACTCAGTTATATAGATGTACTATATATGAACCACTCACCGACACACACACATAAGTGACGACAGTTTGACGTACAGACGTGAAAACTATAACAATGCAATATAGATATTTTGGGACGAGCTGACCGACACACTTGAATAAGTTTATGTAAATTTTATTTATCATAAGAATTTCACCACAATCATAAATTTGAATATCAATCACATATAAAAACACATAGGAATTACTAAAAGAATACACCTATAGGTGTAATCCTTTCCCAGTCTGTTGAGCCCACGATCTCGTTAGCAGAAAAGTTATAGCCCCCAAAGAGTCACAGATTTATACGCTATGGTCTAGGATTTCCCTCTACAGTTAAGAACAGAGTTGATATATTAATCTATTCTAACAGGAAAACATCATTAGTAACAAACTTGCATAAAGAAAACACAAAGTGGGTGCATCAATTATACCATAAGGGAATCACTCAGTCTTGCTCTCTCTCTGTTCATTCACCAGTGGCCACTGACATACTTTCTTACCTACAAACTTGATGTCTTACACCTTCAGGCGCAAACTTTAGGACACACACACCGTGGATCCGTGTTCTTTTTGATAAAGAGAACCCCAGCTCTGCAGATACAGGTTTCGTCCAATGTTCCGGGGAGCGTTCACTTTACAACTATATTTTAGGATTACTGTTTAAGTCACTTGAATAAGTTCAGGTAAGAAATGTTAAATGGGCTCACAATGTCAGAATCTCGAGGTTTCCAGTACTTAGGAAATGACAGGTTGGTAACTTCTCTTAATATAAAATTATTGATCACACCACAATTGGTCAAACGTCGGAAATGTTACTGTTTGTAATTTTTTCTCGCCACAGGGGCTGAATGTACATCTCATTTAGGGAAGAAATATAATCTGGCTCGATAGACCCAGTTAATGCATTTAATCTTAAAGTTCGTGAGATGGGTACTATGTCTCCTTCTGGATGCAAACACAATGCCAGACAGTTTTTAACTTGTAACCTCACGTATTTAAGTTCAAAAAGTTTTCTTCTAGGTTATTCTCATATATACTGAAAAACCGCTGGTAGATTTTGAGCTTGACCCATATACTGTATAAAAGGAAGAGAAAAACATAAATACTCAACCCTAATAGTATACACAATCCTACGCGTAAAATAGAATATGTTCACTTCGGTCATGTAACTTAAATTATAAACCGCAAACTTAGAGCTTATCGTTTAAAACTCCCGTGAAATAAATTCTAGTCATTAAAAAGAAATCAATCATCATGAATTAGAAATAAATACATATTTCGTCAACACTCATGATGTATCAGTGCATTACTTAGATGGTTAAATTATTCTCTGACTGGTTACTAGCAGTGAATAAATTTTATATTATAGTTTAGCTAGAAATTATTATTTATTCTGCTATCCACTGTAACAATGACAAAGGTTTGAATTGCTAACAATCTAGCGTATGCGAAAGAAAGGTAAAGGAGCGAAAGAAAGGTAAAAGACAAGTGTGGAATAAAGAATAGATATCTGAAATCTATTAATCATAATATCGCTGCCACATGTCCATCAAGAACCAACCCAGCGGGAGCAGAAACAACAGCTGGCAGCTAAGTGCAATATATAAGCTGCCAAAGTGAACTTTTTTCCATAGAACCTACTATCCATCAATGATGAACCTTTTCTGTTAAATTATTCAATTATTTTCAAACTGTAAAAACTTAAGTGATTATTAAATTTTGTTATTTTTAATTTTACAAATTTAACTTCGATTTAATCATTTTAAATGTACTGCATGTTTGTCTCAGTCAATTTGCTAAACTCACTCTAAACAGAGCTTTACCAGAATAATTAGAATTCCACTGAGTAAATCAGAGGTGGGGGCTTGAACGAGCAAAGATTAATCATTGCTTAATGTTACAGTGTGTATTGCTGTAACACCTTCTGCTTGCTGAACAAAGTTAATATATAATTTCGCTGATGAATGGCGATCAGCATAGGTCGGGCTTACAGATGGCCGACGGTGGTGCAATAGGCTGTTTTAATATACATATATATGCATGTTGTGAGTTCCTTGATACATATCTATTGCACTCACACACCACAGCAACAATGGGTCAGAAAATGGTGGAACTAGTTTAACTTTTCACTGTTTATTAACGCCACACACACGTAGACATCATAAGACGACATTTCATAGCAAAACATGGAGCTTCAGGTGAGGAACATCCAGGTAAACATAGATTCCAGAACATGGTATCAATTATCCGACAAAATAAGTTACATAAACCGATACAGCAGCTCATAGAGCGTCAGGTACAAAAATATCCATGGGAACGTAATAACTCATAGCATAAATCCTTTCAATCAATATTCTTATAAATGATGAGGATAGTGGCCGGTATAATCCATGGCCTAGCATATCAAACGTATCACTGGTCGCTAACACAGCAACTCGCTATATCATCTAGTAACAGGAAAAGAAAATCCATCCTAGGCGAAATCACAGTACCTTAGAAAGCCAACATATCCCAGGCTTTAGATCAATGAATATAATATATCAATCTTCAATAACATATATCCTGGAATTATCAAATATTCCTTTTTCAAAAAGAATATATGCTGGAACACACTAACAAAAATGGTAAAGCGTCCATTTTCAAGCTCTGCCAGCAAAATACTGTCACGAAAAATCAGCTGCTTAAAACAGCTCAGTAGAATCCATTCAAGCGCGAACTCGCAGCTTGAGATGTGAACAGAATTCATCCGCCTTTCCCCCCAAAACTATATCATAGACCCTTCGACCAGATTCCTATCATATTTTTTAAAAACCAACTAACAGCTAGTCAGTAGAGCTGTAGAAAAGTAAAGGACATGACAAGTTTTAGGAACCATTTTAATTATTGTTACCAAATACATTTAAAGGCAGAAAAAGGTTTATTACATACAATTTTAGTGGGTGGTTAGTTATTATTAATCAGTATTTCGTCATCTTGTTTCCAAATTTACTACTACTGCTTAGTCATTCCTCTTCTACCGCGGGGTGAAGAGGTTTACCAGACAAAGCGCCATTCTATCCTATTGGCTGTCTTCCTCCTGGCCTGGTTTCAGTCTAGTCCTCGGGCTTTCAGAGATTGTGTAATGTTATCCTGCCAGCGAACTCTTGATCGTCCTGGAGGTCTGGATCCTTGGCTCTTAGTTCCCCATACCTTTTAGTGGTAGCCAATTTTCTCCCATTCAGCATACATGGCCAAACCATGGTATCTAGGACTGTTTTGCAGGGAGGGGGCTTTTTAGCCTTGTCGTATCGTCTGGTTGCGGACCATATCTCTTCTTGTTACTTCATCCACTTTCATGAGAAACCTCATTTCTTAGGTTTGGTGCTGGCTTTTATAGGTTGTAGTCATTGCCCATGATTCGCATACATAAGTCAGGACTGAATATTACTTGAGCGGTATAGAGCCATGTTCCTCTTCTTACCAAATTGTTCAAAGAACTACTTTTAGTATTGTTACCAAGCGCACTGAAAGGCAGAAATTAAATTATCAGTACATTCTATTGCACCGAATACAACTGGATGACCAGTTATTATTAATCAGTATCGTAATGCCAATGTTGCAAGGCACCACGCTGGACAATAGCTGTCTAACGAACCAGATGTATTCTAAAAGATAACTTTCTATCAAAGTGCATAGATAGGAAATGTACAAGGTGTGATTAAGAACAATCACGTTAAAGATTAATGAACGAGCAAACACGGGGAGAAATAAAATGATAACGATGATGAAAAAGGTAAAAGACGAAGTAAGAATAGGAACACTTCGTCACAATCAGTAATATGTTATCTTGTTTCCAAATTTATGTTCTTTCTGAACACGATGACGAATTACTGATAACTCTCCATCCACCTATATGTTATACAATATAATGTACGGAATTTTTATTATATGCTTTTTATTTCAATGCACGTGGTAACAAGAATAACAGTGCAAATCCTTACAATTATTATTTTTTTATTTATATTTTTTTTAAATGCGAAAGATAACTTCCTGTAATATGCGAACTATAGTCCCACACTATAATCGGACACCATGTTATTGGTTACAATATCCGTTTTATTATTATTTGTTTTTTTTAAATATATATTAGTAGATTTTCTTATTAAAGTCTCTCACGCCTTGTATTCGTGGCTCACGAGAATTTAACTTTCATGTGTTAGCATTTATTTTAGGGGCAATGGTTTCCAACCTGGGATCCACGGACCTCTGTGGATGCGCAACAAGGACAGAGGGGGTCCGCAATGGATAGAAAAAATATTATACAGTATTCTTCTTCTTCTTCACAGACCATGCCTGGTGGCGTAGGCGATCATGACCTTGCCCGATTTTCTGTCTCCAGGACTATTTTTCACTTACGTTATTGATTGTTTTCCATGCCATGATTCCAGACTGTCCAGAATTTTCTCTATTTTTTTTTTTTTTCTTCAACCGTAAGTGTTATTACGATATATATTTCTTTTTCTCATAACATGTTCAAAGAAAGTGGATTGCTTCATTTTAACATGAGGAAAACGCTTTTTTGTTGCATATTAGATTCGTTCAGGACGTCGTCATTACTCTTTCTAACTGTCCATGGTATTTTTAACATTCTTCTGTAAAACCACGTATCTGTGGCCTCTAGCTCGTTTCCTAATTTCTGACTAATTGTAAGTCAAGATTGGTTCTATATAACTCTGAAGAACTCTCTTTCATACTTCCATTGACAAAAAGAATTATCGTGTTACAAAACGTTTTGTGCATGTACTCTTGTGCACTTCTCTCTCTCCCTCATCGTACAATTCTTTGAAATATTTTATGCACCTACATTTTTGCCAGCGGCTCCCATACGTATTTACGTTTCACCAGGTGAACTGAAGTATTATCGAAGCTAATTAGTCAGGTCAGCGGGTAATACGTTTATCACCTAAGTCGTCTAGCCACCTTTGATAGATACGATCTGTGTCGACGCAAGGTGGTTTTGCACGATCGATGGAAAGAAAGCCATATTGTCAGGCTAAGAAATCCGTCTGAGGAATGTACGCAAACACAGGTGATATACGTAATCGTTTCCGCTGGCCCATCTTTGGATAAATATTACCGATAATTTGTCTGGGGAGACAATATTGTGGGAAAGCATCTAGACAGGAAATAGGATCACAGATTTGTTTATCAGTTTGCATAAAGATGCAATCGGAAGTATAACTGCCTTATTAAAAAGAGGTCATGCGTTGGAATTTTAAAATTTAATATTTTAAAACACGCAGGGAATATTATGATTTAACAACCCGACTCATAAAGTTATAAACAGCTTAAGATGAGGGCCGGAATAGACTTTGACTTTCATTGAGTAATTCGTCGGTAGTACAATCTGGGAATTGAACTGAGAATTGGAAATATAACCTAGCGAAATCGGAGTCACAAATCAGACTGCATCGCCACGTCAAGCTAGCAATTCACCAGAACCAGAGAGAAGGATCGGACAAAATTATTATTGACAGATTGAAGTATTTGGGCAACTTTGAAACTTAAAAGTAAACCCGCTTTTTTTACATACAAAAACTGGAACCTTAAAGGACCAGAACAGAGTATTTTGGGCAACTCTGAAACTTAAAAGTAAACCCGCATTTTTAAATAAAACAACTGGAGACCTAAGGAATCAGATCACCCGTCATAAGAGGAATACTAAAATTTATCAAATCAATGGATTCGAAAGCATCTAACATAAGCTGCTGTGTCCATTCTAAACTGCCAGGAGATTGTGTTCCCAGAAGTTACTTTGGAGTAAGTGTAAACATTTTTTTAACAAATGTAACATGTCTGTACTTGCTAGGTGGTTATATTTGAGGCTGGCAACCTCAACATATGAAAATAGTATATTCATGAACCACTACAGCAAGCGCTTGTGACTGCTCCTTGCTAGTCATACAGGAAACCGACAGCAGAGGTGAACCCAGAATATGAATGGAGCAGTGATGAGTTGTCGTAGATTTGTGATAGGTGATTAAGACTTAGTTTGGTCCCTTCTGAATAGACATAGAAATAAGTGATAGCTCAGTGGGAGGTGAATAAAATAGAAATAGATTTCACGAGTGAGGTGGAGGAAATATAGTAGATTCTGTCTCTGACACTCGAGAAGCTTCTCTCAGTCAGCCTATCATCTACAACAGAGTTAGATTAGTCAGACAAATCTAATATAATATATATTAATATATATATACTCCTCACATACACATAAGTGACTACAATAGACACACAGACGTGAAAAACTATGACAAATGAAAATATAGATATTTGGGAACGAACTGACCGCCACACTGATTAAGTTTATGAGAATTTTAATTATCATACTAAAATTCCATCACAACAAATAAAATTACATCAAACATATACACATAGTCATAAAGTCAATGAATTGCTACAAGAATGATAGACCCATTATTATGATCCTTCCCCTCGATGTATAGCCCACAGTCCTGTTAGAAGAAAAGTGATAGCCCCAAAGAGTCACGGATACATATGATTTAGTCTAAGATTTCCCTTTACAGGTATGAACAGACTTGGATACTCTGATCTATCCTAAGGAAAAATATTGTTAGCAACAACACTTGCATAAAGAAATTTAAGACAGCAAAAAAATGGGTGCCAAAAATACAACAATAAAAGAATCGCTCAGTCCTGCATTCACTCTATTCAGTCAGCCGTGATCACTAGCTTTCGTTCGTACTTACAGCTTTGGTAGCACCTTCTGGACAAACAATGTTTAGGACATGCACATACAGAATCTCCAGGGTTAGACATTGGCCAAGGGAACCCCAGCTCCAAAAAGATAGGTTGAATTCGCTTCTTCAGGGAACGTTTCCTTGGTATTTCTTATTTAGGGATATCTGGTTCTGTCACATTAAAATTGTCCAGGCACGAACGTTAACAGCGAGCAAAGTGTCAATAGCTTAGATTTCTAGTAACTAGGAATGTCAGGTAACTGCCTCCTCTCAGTATAGGATTTTATTTGGTCACACCACATACTAGTCAAAACTCCGTCTGAATGTTTATTGATTGTAATATGTTACTTGCCAGAAGGGCTGAAATGTACTTGAGGTTTCTCTCAGGAAGAATTAAATCTGGCACGATAGGCCCTTTACTTTATTTAAATCTTAAAGTTTATGGAATGGGTACTCTGTCGTTCTGGATGCCATTGCAATGCCAGACAGGTTTTACTTTATACATCCAGGTCTTTAAGAATAAAATGTTTATGTTCTTCACAGATACTACTCAGTACTCAACGCTGGCAAAGTTAAGTCACCCCAGTTTCACTGAATAAAGAGAAAACAACATATAAAATTCTTATACATACTATTCCTCGGTTATAACTTACATTATAAACTGCAAGCATGGAGCTTGTCTTATCATTTAAATCTCCCGTGAAATAAGTTATATTCACACAAAATCAGTCATCATGAATTAGAAATACATACGTATTTCGTCAATACTCAATGATGAATCAGTGCAGTTATAAGTTAGTTAAAATATTCTCGACTGATTATTCTCAGTTTAATTTAATTCATTTACAGCTGCATGAGTTTAAGCTAGAAATTATAATATATTCTGCTTTCCACTGTAACATGTCGACTAGCGAATATAACAGACTTAATATTAATTTCTTCTGCACAGAAATCTAACTAGTAAAATGAAAATAAGCGATTTATCACTAGATCACTCAACACAATAGATATTAAATATTTACCTCCACACTGAACTACAGATTAAACCACGAACTAGAATCCTTCAATAGAATGGTAATCAAGAACTCGGCAAAATGTTGCCAAGAAACTCAGAACTTTGCAATACACAAGATATTTCCTAGCACGAGTGATCTGTCTACTGCAGATTTAGGAGTATGAATGACTAGTCTAAAACTCTCTCGGGTAGATATATCTTAAACAGACAAAGGAACCCACGTTATTTCGCAAATCCGAAATAGCCTCCCCTTCTCGTCTCTTAATACTTCACATACTAGACGCAGGCCCTAACTGCCATCACCTGTCAATACGCGTCTTAACGCCTCACCCGACTACTCTCATTTCTGAGCGCAGCAGATTGGCGCCTACTCACACCTAACGCCGAGAACTCAGCCGAAGAAACGCTGTGTCAGGTGAAAATGTAGACGATATGTCTGCCATCATGTCTGACGAAAACGAATTTCTCACACCATTCGCTCACATCCCGGGACTGACATCTAGTGCAGTGACTGACACATTATGTCATAAAATGCGTTTATAGTATGAGAAAAGAAACGGTAAAGTCAGAATGGGAAAATATATTTAGTCGCAAACGAACGAATGCGAAAAACAGGAAAAGGATATAGGAGCGATAATAAAGTAGAGGACACGGGTAGAAAAGGAAAGAATATAGAAAATTTATTGATCATAAATCTCTATGCGACATGAGTGATGATTACATCACGTATACCTAAAGTGTAAAGTATCATTTTGTGAGAGATATGTACCTTTTTAATTGTAATTCAGGCAATATATAGCTCTCACGCCGTCCAGACACATTTCCCCCATTAAAGTAACCAGAAGAATAACGGTGATTTATAATCCTATTCCCTGAGTTATACTGTGTATACTCAGGTAGAATAATTATTCAGAGAGGCTAACATTGGTGGGTGGACAGCGAGACAACGCGCCTGTTAATTTGCAGCCCACAAATGTACTTAGCAGGGGCATTTGTTCTTTTTATTCTATCTAAAGTTCGTGGAATGAAGCTATCAGACTGTTCATGGTACGAAGCTGCACGATTAAAGTTTCGACGTCACTAGTTGTTAGTTAAAAGCAGGGAATCAGCACTAACCGCCTACATTGGCCACGTTGTGTGAAGAAGGACCCTCGTCACAAAAGAATTGACGAAACCACGGCTGCAGGACTCACTTAGACCAGCTAAGTTTATTAAGAAAACAGCAAAAGGACAATTGTCTTTTTTTTAAATCCTCAAACCAAGTCTCCGTGAAGACAATTTTATTTACATCTAAAATTCACCATCTCATTCATTCCATCGCTATTTTAACCTGTTGAAACTAACTGATTATTAAATTTGTTACATATATATCTAAACTTATTTACATCTATAGAGCAAATACTTATAAAAAGGAATTTCCTGGATTTCTACCAGTAGGCGGCTTGAACAGGCTAAAATCATTGCTTAATTCTTCACAAAAGGCGACGGATCAGATATAAGTTAATAGTGCTCTACCCTATGCAGCATTGTTCTTGACTTCTGAAAACATCTTGTGAAATCTGGCTTGAGATAGAAGCGTCATTATCCTTCTATCTACAACACTGCCAAGAGTAATCTTATGCGAAGGTAGACACCTTTGAAGACCCTTATTAGATACTTTGAGTGTTGGCCACTGGTGAACCACTACGGCAGAGTTAAGGGGAGGCAATCCGTGACAATCGCATAAATTACTTATAATTTTATAGATTGCTGCTTCAGCGTGGGTTATTCTGCTCCTCATTTCTGAGATGCATCATCCATTTGATGTTATTAACGAAATATTTTACAAATGTGGAGCCAGATCTGCAATTTAAAATATCGTCTGTGCAGTCAGACATTCGGCTGTTAACTGGACCGCGTGAGCTACAACAGGTTGAGAACCACTTTGTGTTAGGAAATTCTCTCCGTTGCAGGAGATGAAGCGCAAACAACGCGCCATGTCATAGACAAATGAGTGTGATGTCAATTTACGCTAAAGAGGTAATTCTATACTTTAACAGAAATTTGACGTGATATATTTTGATTGTCAAATTCTTCATAACGCATGCTTAGATTATTATGCTATTTTATCCTTCGAGTGTTGGAAAACTGTATGTTGACTTCCACATTAAAAAACGAATTTAACATTATGCTGTTTTGTTTCGCCAGGTTATGTATATGGTTTTTTACTTGCATTGAACATTTTAAACTCTCACTCTATCTATCTATCTATCTATCTATCTATCTATCTATCTATCTATCTATCTATCTATCTATCTATCTATCTATCTATCTATCTATCTATCTATCTATCTATCTATCTATCTATCTATCTATCTATCTATCTATCTATCTATCTATCTATCTATCTATCTATCTATCTATCTATCTATCTATCTATCTATCTATCTATCTATCTATCTATCTATCTATCTATCTATCTGACTGTCTGCCGGCTTGTCTGTCTAGCTAACTGCCTGTATTCATATATTTAGTGTTTTCGGTGTGCATTTCTTTTTTTTTTCTGCAAATAGTATTATATTTTTTAGGAGATGAGACGACGGTGATGAATAAAGATAGGACACATATTACCTAACCTGTTAATAGCCTGGCATTACAAGACAGGTCGTCTTTTGAAACCCCCAATGTAAGAGAGATAAAGAAAAAAAACACACCAAGAGGAAAACTGGAAAACAGAAATAAAAGAGATAAATAAGACATTGAAAAAAAAATCGTGAGCAAATGGCACACAGGACAGGACGACTTGAGTTAAAGTGTAATGATTAAAATTATGATAATGGTGCATTGAATGCGTATAAGTACACTTCAACTTGTCTTAACTGCGTCACACATTGTCTCGTAGCATTAGATATGATGTTTGCCTTCACCACAACTTCTCTCAATGTTAATCATCATCTTCTTCTTCTTTCACCTTTACACTCCCCTGGAAGCAACAAATGTATGCTAGGTCTTTCTGCCCCGTGCCATCTGTTCAAGGTCTTTCTATGTGTTCATCCCTTTCATGTCTTTCTATGTGTTCATCCCTTTCATGTCTTTCTATGTGTTCATCCCTTTCATGTCTGTATCCAGTTCTCTTGTGCATGTGTTCTTTGATTTTCCTCTATGTTAATCATGCCTGCAGTATATTCATGTGAGTCATCATGTCTGTGGCCTAATGGATATGAACGCAGTTTCATAATCCAGATATACCAGGTTCGAAACCTGCTGCAGGCGGTTTGGTAGCAGATCGCTTTGTGTGGATTTTTAACAAGGTATAAGCGCCGTACCGTTCAGAAAGCAATGGCAAACTACTGAATGAAAAAAATTGCCTAGAAAAATCACAAAATAGCCTATAAAAGCTGGGGTTGATTGCCACGTCCTGTAAAGGATATGCAACTAACTAACATCAGTTTTACTACCCATTTGACTCACTGACCTTTGGTCATCTGATGTATGCTCACAAATAATGCTGGGCATCAGTTGTAGAATTCGCTACTCACAAATACCCATGAGAGAAGCAAGTGTTCATGTTAATCCCTGCTAGCTTAAGGCAGAGCGTCCGATTGACAGAGTGGTTAGAGCGCTGGCCTCGCGCGACAAAGGTGCTGGGTTCGGAATACGGTAGCGTCAAGCCACAGTCTACTCAACTGTGCATGGGTTGCAGATTCTGCTCTTGCGTTACGAAATAAAAAGGCAGCTCAGAAGGGAACTGGTCATCGCTCCTTTCGAAGCTGGACCAAGTTTGGTGAAGTCTCTTACACCTGATTCCCCTACGGCAGTCTGTACCTAAACCTCTTTTTTAAGGTTAAGAGTATACAAGTGGTTCAGTGGTTAGAGCGATGTCCTCCCGTGATATGGCTACCAGGTTCCTGGATGTCGGGATATATATATATATATATATATATATATATATATATATATATATATATATATTTATATATATATATATATATATATATATATATATATATATATATATATATATATATGATGGGGCCGAAAAGGAGACGCCCGCCCCCTACCTGTTTTTAGGCAGATTATTTTCGATGTGCGCGAAGCATTCTGGGTTGTGAAGAGTCTGAAGTAGAAGATATGTAATGAGGCCATAATAAAGCCTGAGAATTAATTGTGGTGTATAGTTGTGAGTCATATTTGATATTCGTGTGTTATATTAAATAGCTGTAGGTTTTATTTGTGTTTTCGCTATTCCTAAAGCGATAATCGCGTGTGATATTTAAGTAGCCAAGATTAATACGCCTAGCGCGCAGTAAAGTGAGTGATTAGCCTAGTGCCTATAAAAAGAGATAGCGAACTACCAGCGGCTTTTTTTAAGTATCAGCCCTGACGATAGAGAACGAAACGAGGCGCCCTGTGTACCCACACAGAAGAACACAAAGACATGACACGTGAGTTAATTTAAATTAGAATTAGTTTTATATAATTCTGATATTGTATTCAGCACGAGTCTGTTTTAATGTTTAGTGAAATAGATAGATGTGTTTCCAAAGGAAATGTCTTTTTAGGACATTATGATTTAGTCTTGAAATGATAGATGAGTGAAAATAATGTTTGATAGGTTTTATGAGGCACGCTAAGCCTAAATCACATATGTAAGAGTTTAGTATCAAGTATTCCATTCATCAGAGAAAGGCAAATTTAGTAGGGAGCTATTTCATACATGAAACTGGACAGAGAAGCGATTTTTTATTTTAATTTAGATGATATTGACTGTTATCAGGATGGCAACAACGTGGTCATGAAAGGCGGCGCGTCACCACGCGTGTGTATAAAGAAGACGCCAGTTTTATATTGTGTGAATTGAGACGGGGGTGGGAAGCAGATAAAGATAATGTTCCCCAGTAAAGGAAAGAGATAGTTTTCGTGTTAATTCCAGTTTTGTTAAAGTCAAGAGTAATTATTGTATTTCTTTAATGTAAAAGTAATTAAGTGTATTTCACGATAGCCTACTTATCATAATTCTACTGTATATATTTAATGGGTTACTGTGAGGTGAGAATATGTATTTAGATTTCTGGAGAGCGCGAGGCCACTCCTTGGGCGTAGAGCGCATTTGAGACATAAATGTTGCTGTTTGCTCCTTGCGGAGCAGGGCGACACCAGTGCGGCTGAATCCTACAGAAGCCTGCATGAAGCATTTATATGCTATGGCAGTGATTTGTTTCGGTAACGATGTGTTTCATGTGATGAGATTCCCAGTCTCATCAGTGGTCATATACGACACGCTTGTTGCCAGGCGCACCAGTCGTCACATACGACATGCTTCCGAATGCAGTAACGAATATTGAGATAGATCAGTTGCGAGGTGGTGGTTTATTCTCGTTATTGAAAGTATTTGTTGTACATATAGTTGAATATTATTTTATGTCCATTTTATGATTATTTAATTATGGTTATGTGAGGAATGGTTGTGAGAGCACGTGGGCTCACTTCAAGGTATATATTTCTCTTCTCCGCTCCTGAGGGAGAATGGGGCCAACAGTGTGGTTTGCCTCCATATTAAGTATTCATATGCTAGGGCAATAGTGGTTTCGGTAGCAATCTGTGTTACACGATGAGGTTGCCAGCCTCATGCACAACACCATACTAGGCTCATTGGATGACATGCATGAGTGTGTGTGTGTGTGTGTGATAGCTGAGAGTTTGCCCTTGCAGTAGTGGTTTCGGTGGCAATCTGTGTTACATGGTGAGGTTGCCAGCCTCATGCACAACACCATACTAGTCGCATCGGACGACGCACATGAGTGTGTTTGTGTGTGATAGTTGAGTGTGTCAGGTGGCGGCGTAGGACAGTTTGACAGGTGAGAGCGTGGTGTTTCTCATTCAGTATTATATTATGATATCACTCTCTTGTCACACTCGCACCGACCCGAACAACAATAAAACTCTTGATTCTAGAGGCAGGGGCTATATTTATTTTTACAACCCATTCAGTGACAAAGCAAACATTAAACAAATAAACTGGCGAACATAACAAAACGAAACTAAACAAAACACCCAACAGTGCCCGATGCTAATCTGAAGAAGCAAACAAAGCACAGAATAGTTAAAATCATAATATAATACTGAATGAGAAACACCACGCTCTCACCTGTCAAACTGTCCTACGCCGCCACCTGACACACTCAACTATCACACACAAACACACTCATGTGTGTCGTCCGATGCGACTAGTATGGTGTTGTGCATGAGGCTGGCAACCTCACCATGTAACACAGATTGCCACCGAAACCACTACTGCAAGGGCAAACTCTCAGCTATCACACACACACTCATGCATGTCATCCAATGAGACTAGTATGGTGTTGTGCATGAGGCTGGCAACCTCATCGCGTAACACAGATTGCTACCGAAACCACTATTGCCCTAGCATATGAATACTTAATATGGAGGCAAACCACACTGTTGGCCCCATTCTCCCTCAGGAGCGGAGAAGAGAAATATATACCTTGAAGTGAGCCCACGTGCTCTCACAACCATTCCTCACATAACCATAATTAAATAATCATAAAATGGACATAAAATAATATTCAACTATATGTACAACAAATACTTTCAATAACGAGAATAAACCACCACCTCGCAACTGATCTATCTCAATATTCGTTACTGCATTCGGAAGCATGTCGTATGTGACGACTGGTGCGCCTGGCAACAAGCGTGTCGTATATGACCACTGATGAGACTGGGAATCTCATCACATGAAACACATCGTTACCGAAACAAATCACTGCCATAGCATATAAATGCTTCATGCAGGCTTCTGTAGGATTCAGCCGCACTGGTGTCGCCCTGCTCCGCAAGGAGCAAACAGCAACATTTATGTCTCAAATGCGCTTTACGCCCAAGGAGTGGCCTCGCTCTCTCCAGAAATCTAAATACATATTCTCACCTCACAGTAACCCATTAAATATATACAGTAGAATTATGATAAGTAGGCTATCGTGAAATACACTTAATTACTTTTACATTAAAGAAATACAATAATTACTCTTGACTTTAACAAAACTGGAATTAACACGAAAACTATCTCTTTCCTTTACTGGGGAACATTATCTTTATCTGCTTCCCACCCCCGTCTCAATTCACACAATATAAAACTGGCGTCTTCTTTATACACACGCGTGGTGACGCGCCGCCTTTCATGACCACGTGGTTGCCATCCTGATAACAGTCAATATCATCTAAATTAAAGTAAAAAATCGCTTCTCTGTCCAGTTTCATGTATGAAATAGCTCCCTATTAAATTTGCCTTTCTCTGATGAATGGAATACTTGATACTAGACTCTTACATATGTGATTTAGGCTTAGCGTGCCTCATAAAACCTATCAAACATTATTTTCACTCATCTATCATTTCAAGACTAAATCATAATGTCCTAAAAAGACATTTCCTTTGGAAACACATCTATCTATTTCACTAAACATTAAAACAGACTCGTGCTGAATACAATATCAGAGTTATATAAAACTAATTCTAATTTAAATTAACTCACGTGTCATGTCTTTGTGTTCTTCTGTGTGGGTACACAGGGCGCCTCGTTTCGTTCTCTATCGTCAGGGCCGATACTTAAAAAGGGCCGCTGGTAGTTCGCTATCTCTTTTTATAGGCACTAGGCTAATCACTCACTTTACTGCGCGCTAGGCGTATTAATCTCGGCTACTTAAATATCACACGCGATTATCGCTTTAGGAATAGCGAAAACACAAATAAAACCTACAGCTATTTAATATAACACACGAATATCAAATATGACTCACAACTATACACCACAATTAATTCTCAGGCTTTATTATGGCCTCATTACATATCTTCTACTTCAGACTCTTCACAACCCAGAATGCTTCGCGCACATCGAAAATAATCTGCCTAGAAACAGGTAGGGGGCGGGCGTCTCCTTTTCGGCCTAATCACATATATATATATATATATATATATATATATATATATATATATATATATATATATATATATATATATATATATATATATATATATATATATACATATACATATCTATCTATCTATCTATCTATCTATCTATCTATCTATCTATCTATCTATCTATCTATCTATCTATCTATCTATCTATCTATCTATCTATCTATCTATCTATCTATCTATCTATCTATCTATCTATCTATCTATCTATCTATCTATCTATCTATCTATCTGTCTATCTATCTATCTATCTATCTGTCTATGTATATGTCTATGTAACTATCTACCTAGTCTGATTCTGGTCTTCAGTTTGGGACGCAAAGGAAATGGAAAGGAAAATGGAAAGTAACTGTCTACCCACCTCATCTTGATGAACCTAAAAAAAAAAAAAAAAAGTCCCTGAGTCATTCAGTTGAACACCGTATGAACATTTTACAAGTTCTCATAACATACCTCTAAATATGTCTCAAATCACTAATTTACAGTACGAAGAATTCGATTCTTTTTTTTTTTTTTATTTATTTATTTTTTTAAATGTATTTATTTATTTATTTATTTATTTATTTATTTATTTATTTTTCAAATTCATTGTTACTATTATTTTTTTTTATTATTATATTATTTTATTTTAAAAACACTTTAATTATGATGATTATTGCAAATGTAATATTACTTTTATAATGATAAATGCCTTAATAATGCTTAAAGTAAATGTGAGGATGAAAGGATATTAGTATACATGATGAGAGAGAGAGGAAGGGCAGAATGTCAGACGGGCCTGCGTGCCCAATTCTTAACCCTTTGAAAATAAAGTTCGTTCGTTCGTTCGTTCGTTCTATCTATCTATCTATCTATCTATCTATCTATCTATCTATCTATCTATCTATCTATCTATCTATCTATCTATCTATCTATCTATCTATCTATCTATCTATCTATCTATCTATCTATCTATCTATCTATCTATCTATCTATCTATTTATCTATCTATCTATGTATTAATGTTTATTTTTATTTTTATTTACTTTATTTTTACATTCATTATTATTATTATTATTCTTTTTTAATGTTAAAAACGTACTTTAATTATGATGATTATTGCAAATGTAATATTACTTTTATAATGATAAATGCCTTAGTTATGCTTATAGTAAATGTGAGGATGAAAGGATATAGTATATATGATGAGAGAGAGAGGAAGGGCAGAATGTCAGACGGGCCTGCGTGCCCAATTCTTAACCCTTTGAAAATAAAGTTCGTTCGTTCGTTCGTTCTATATATATATATATATATATATATATATATATATATATATATATATATATATATAGACAGATAGACAGATAGATAGATAGATAGATAGATAGATAGATAGATAGATAGATAGATAGATAGATAGATAGATAGATAGATAGATAGATAGATAGATAGATAGATAGATATATATATAGATATATATATATATATATATATATATATATATATATATATATATATATATATATATATTAATAAACATAACTAGTTATTAAAAAAATATAGATATAGATGTACATCAATGATTATCACACAAAATTTAACAAAGTTAATAGTGAGGAACAGAAAACCAAGAAAGATTGTTAAAAATAAGGTATACAGTCCTCTTCATAAGGACGGCCAAATCTGTTTCAATATAACTATTCCTGGGGTGTGGTGCACCTCTTTAGTTGAGGAAAACACTATTTACTGCTCCCTAACTCGAAGATGTGAATTGAAGACTTGAAGTCACCTTTCAGAAAAGGTGTATGCGCTTGATAAAAAGCAAAGGCACTAGGCACACATTTATGGGCACTGCTTTGGTGGATTGCTTAGGTAAACGGTGACTGTCTTAAATGAAGACGCACTGAAGCTAACAGCTCACTGCTTAGTGGTGATGACGAAAATTAAAATTCTTTCGTTGGTGGGGGTTTCCTATAAGAGGATCATCAGTAGTGGTAGCTCCCTGCTCAATAAGAAGGAAAAATGTCAAATGATCAAGAAATGTCATGACCTTTTTATTAAGTACTATTATATTACTATTATTATACTATTATACTATCTGTCTTTAATAATCAGAATACGAATAAATATCAAGTTTCACTTAAATATGATAGCTGAAGTCTTCGCGTAAAGAAATCTGGTTATAATGAATTTCATTCGAACTTGGCTGACAGCCCTTGTCATTGTTTAATGAACTAAGAAACCACTTCACTAATGAAATGTGTTTTTTTATTTCTTCTCTGCGGATGCCAGTTAAAATATTTTAAGTTAAATACAGTAATAGAAATATTCAGAAACTCGTGTGATTATTATTTTAATGCATGGTGGAAGGCAAAAGTCTCTTATTTGTACTTAGTGGCATTTGTGATTGTCTTCATCAATACCTCCCAGATCCCTATAGAGAACAAATTCTCATCAAAAACATGCTTAAGCCTACCTGTCCTGTACCTACCTGTCCTGTACCTACCTGTCCTGTGCCTACTTGTCCTGTGCCTACCTGTCCTGTGCCTACCTGTCCTGTGCCATACATTTAAGGTCTGTTCTTGTCTTTTTTATCCATTTTACGTCATTCTCCAGTTCCAAGACAAGCATCATCTCTCCCGTGTTCAGCTAAAAGCGTCCGATTGTATAAGTTTAGCTAGCTTGCCACTCACGTCAAAGTTACCGGGTTCCGAAGTCGCAACCTAGTAGCATCCCGCTCCAATCTACCCAGCTGTAAATGAGTATTTAAATCTGTATACTTATTAGGGAAGGCAAAGGCAGCGATAAGCGTACTTGTCACCCCATCTAATAAAGCTGGACCTAGCAAAGTGAAGTAGCTAATAATTTACTCTCCTATGGCAGTATCTGCTAAGTGACTACCTTCTTCCTTTCTATCATTGTTTCATTAAATGTCTGCTGCCGGCAGTGCAGTTTTCATGTGTTTGTATAGTGTGCGAACATTCCAGATGCAGAGTCTGGAGAATTTCTTAGATGTAAAGAAGGTGAATCAACAAATCAGACGCATTTCGGATTTCGTTGAGTTGCGTCATATTCCTCCATAACATATGACCTTCTTCTGTCTTGGATGGCTGAGATGAATTTTTTTTTTTTCCGTGAAATTGTTCACGTTGATTTTTTTTCGAAGTTTAAGTTTCAACAGAATGAAGTAACTGTCACCACCCATACCTTCCTTAATCGCCTTTTTACTTAATCGCTTGACTGGTTACAGCTTTACTCATCTTTGCTCCCTAGTCTAGCCCCTGTTGTTGTTGTTTAACTAGAACTGCTAAGCTTCTCACTCTTTTACAGCCACTACCAAGTTGAAAATACTCCATGGTATTATCTACCTGTAGATCTAGGATTTTCTTGTTGCTTTTCTGTCATCCCGAAACTTGCTGAGTGAAAGTCATGAGCTCCAGTTTCTCCAGCTTGGCTTGCATTTAATGGATCGTCACATCTGGTCCCAAACTAGGAGTAAGAAGCACGTGGATACTGTGCATTCCCTGCCATCCAAGGGGGTTCTCCAAATAAAGAGAGCTAAAATACTGTGCTTTGGTTCTGGGCTCTCCCAAGAAATGGTCACTTCCTGCACGGAGCCACTTCTCACCACAGGGAGAATCCCTGGAAGTGTGTGGATGATTTCAAGTGTCAATGAGGGTGTAAATAGCCTCACAAACAGAACTTCACTTCCACATATGTATATTGTAGCATTGTTCATAGCTGGTGGTCATATAAGAAAGACTCCAGATATGCCTCCATGCATGTCGAGTCCCTGTAACACGCGGACAAGTGGTGCAGATATTTTGTTTCTTCTGAACTCAGACTTGAGGGAAATGTCTGAAAAGCGCGGCACAGTGTAATAGGAGTGAGAATGAGATATCTGGATTCAAACTGAAAGAGACAAAGATTTAAAGCAGCATCGCCTGCAATTGAAAAATATCCTAACAAACACGTTTCTTGCATGCGAGATTTTGAGATAGACTAAGTTTAATGTAGAGTCAATAGTATTGAATAATCCTGGACAAACTCTATTGAGATGAGCATACAGTGTAATGTAGAACCAATAGTATTATATAATCCTGGACTAACGCTGTAGAGGTTAGCATACAGTGTAATGTAGAACCAATAGTATTATATATTCCTGGACAAACGCTATGGAGATAAGCATAGAGTGTAATGTAGAACCAATAGTATTATTTAATCCTGGACAAACGCTATAGAGATTAGCATACAGTGTAATGTAGAACCAATAGTATTATTTAATCCTGGACAAACGCTATAGCGATTAACATACAGTGTAATGTAGAACCAATAGTATTATATAATCCTGGACAAACGCTATAGAGATTAGCATACAGTGTAATGTACAAGTAGAACCAATAGTATTGTACAATACTGGACAAACTCTACGGAGATAAGCATACAGTGTAAAGTAGAACCATTAGTATTGTATCAACCTGGACAAACTCTATTGAGATAAGCATACAGTGAAGGGAAAATCAACAGTGTTGTATAATCCTGGAAAAACTCTATGGAAACAAGTATACAGTGTAATGTAGAACCAATAATCGCAATCCATAATTCTCGCCGTTTGTACGTCGGTCACATCTAAGGGATGCAACTGTGGTTGAAAGTTAGACATTAATTGTATTGTTTCCCTTAAATGTCATAATTATGTGACTTATTCTTTCCAGAACGTTGTCTCCATTACAGATGCTCTGAACGCATCACGATTCTGGGCAAGTCGACCTGCATCAGCCAAAGACAAGTTCAGACTCTCTGTGATGTCCTGGGTCCACCGTCGTCTAGGTCGACCCCTTCCCCTTTTTCCAGGGATCATGCCTTCCATCACTATTTTTCCCCTTAAATGTACCCTCCCGAAAATAGTAACACTCAACGAAGAAAAGTCGGTGTAGAACCCAGTTTCATTCCGGAAACGGATTTAACTCATTATTGTGTTAAAAATAACCTTAAAATGCAAGTTTTTGATTGTTTTTCAAGATAAAATTTTAATTTAAAGTATTGCAGACTTATTATTATGGATCAAAATGATAAGATGGCTGCAAAACGAGCTGCAGATGCTAAGAGGAAGAGACGATCGCGTCAATCACAAAGAGCAAGAGAGACTCTAGAAGAAGCAGCAATACGACGACAACTTGAAGCGGCACAAAGACAAGCACAGCGTCAGTCACTACGAGCAAATCAGTCTGCAGAAGAGCATGAATCTCAACGCGCTGCAGAAGCTTTTCGTATTCGTCAGTTGAGAGCATCACAACGAGCAAAGGAGACTTCAGAAGAAGCAACCGAACGTAGAGCAGCAGCTGCACAACAAGTAAGACGATCAAGAGCTGCCCGTAGTCCAACAATTCCCAATCATGATGCCTTTGATGAGCATGCAGTTGCTGCGGCCCAATGGATCAGGAATGTCAGTTCTGTCACTCTCTCAATTTTCAAGTGGACAGATCAACCGATGGTACACTCAAATATTGCTGCCATAAAGGTACAGTGCTGTTGGAGCAAGAAGGAGAGCAGAGATGCCTTTTTCCTCCGTATCTCAAGGATCTTTTGAGCAACCCAGCGCATCCACAACATCGATATTTTAAGGAAAATATCCGTTCCTATAATTCAGTCTTGGGCTTTGCATCCAAGGGTGCACAAATCGATCGCTTCGTTGGACGTGGACCATATGTGTTCAGAGTGCATGGACAGATCTATCAGTTGATTTACTTCCGTCATTATTGACAGGTTATTGCTAGTGTTGTATATTCCTTGACAAGCTCTATTGAGATCTCGACAAAATCTAGGTGTGGTATGTGAGAGGTTATTAATGTTACTACACTAAGGGTAAACAAAGTGAGGTCCAGCTGTGTACGTTCCCTGAGTCTAATTGATGATGATGATGTTCTCAGGGTCCCTATCCGCTACCTCTCTAAGATCTCACTCTGTGTAAAATAATCTCTGTGATGTTGTGTGGCAAGTGTCTAGGGTAATGTATCTATTGTGATGTATGAACAATGTCAAACATAACTTTAACACAATAAAAGTTAAGTAAGTAAGACTGTTGGTAAAGTTATATTAATATATTACAATTTTTTATTTTCCTGTACCTCAATTCTTTTGGGACAGGAAGGTTTTCAAATCAAGAAAATTTTATTTACAACATATAAATAAATAAAAAGGACCCTTTGTCCATAACTGGTATATTAAAGTGTCACAGTATGTGTATCCCACAGTCTGATTTAATACTTTCTATAACAATTAGTCAATTATGTGAGGGTCTGTTTGTATCATCATGCCCACGGGAATTTCAGTTCTGGTTGTGGAAATTGTTAAAATGAGATATCATATGCCCATTCAAAGGGACGTGACCTGACAGCCTGTCTGAGGTGGATAACTGTCGACTATGCAAGGTCAACACAAGAGTTGTCTTCTGACCACAGATGCAGCATGCAGCTTTACTGAGTCTTCAATGTACACACGGTCTGCCTGCACCAGGTATCCTGCCACCACTAAGTAATAGGCAATATAACCCTGAAAAAGAAGGATATCCCCTCCCTTTTATATGCTGGCTATAACAATTCCACAACTAATCAATACTAAGATTTTCTGGGGTCAGTCACGTGTGCGAACCATATGCACCAGACCCTATTTTCTTTGACTTCACTCCGTCCTGTGTTTACATTCTTCTTCCCATATGGCTGCAACGCCCCTGTCACCTTAAGCATTGATTGTCCTCCCTAAAATCAGCTGGGGAATACAATTTTCTTCTTGTGACCTGTTAAATCTTTTGTTCAAACATCCTAGGTATGTTCTCATGTGTCATTAGAACACTGTGGCACTGCAGAAGATTGCTAGTTTCCTCTGGACTTACAGTCGTAAGATTTTATGGCAATATTCAAACACAAATTATTTTCACTTCCCTCTAAGTCTGCTTAGGCACTTCCTACTTAGGTTGTCGTAACCCTTCCTACTGGCAATGTCGAACAACAAAATATGGCGCACAGTCTGTGGCCAGTTACATGCTAATGAAATACTAATACTTATTTATCTTACCGCAAGTAAAGAATAATCACACAATCACAGGATTGACTAGCAGTAAATGGCTCAATTCCAGACTGCTATGTCGTCCAGACGGCAAAGGCATTTGTCACCAACGCTTTGCATCTGCTCTCAACCTGTCTGTGCTTAAGTTTTTCTCAAATAGTGGACTTATTCAAGCAGGGTTAAAAGTTATCAATTCCAACCAGCCAATCAAAAGACGCGTCAAAAAAAACTTACTAATTTTGGACCATAAACATTGAGCGTTGTTCAGTGTGTTCGCTCGTCTGATTTTATTTATATATTATATATCTCAGTTATTTATAGACCGATTTTTAATATTAAAATTGATTATTAAACGGCCAGCTGTCCTCTATCTACCCCTATAGGTTTCCTTTATTTATTTCTCCCCGTTTTCATCTGTGTAAATTTTAAGTAATAAATTGTGCTTTTTCCCGAACTGAAAATATTAATAAAATAAATGTTTCTACGTCAAGATAGTTTTATTAATGGGAAATCTTTATGGTATTATGTTAATCAATATCAGCGTTACAATGCCCGATATCTCTTTTCTTTTAATTCTTTTTAGTTTTTGAGGAATAAATTATTTAATTTTTGGTAAAAACACATATTAGACATTTTCCTCACTCCAACCAACATTTTTATCGTCACTATAAAACGGGGTAACAATCCGATTGGTTGTTAATTTTTACGCCGTTCTTTAATAAATATTAAGGGGGGGGGTGTGTTTGGGGGTAGTAACCTTTTTAACTTGGTGTAGTAGAAAAATTCAAATTCTTTAGTCAAATTGTTGGTGGTTGATTTTACGGTGGCCTTGAGACAAATTTCAAATGCGGTAGTTATTAATGGATTTTAGGAGTACGTTAGTTAATTTTCAATCGGGGAAATTTGAGCGGGGTGTCACACAGATTTACTTTACTACATATCTCCCCTGTTAAAAGCCTGCACCACTAGTGCAGCTTTATGATCTGTGTTACAATCTCGATCAAATTGACGCCTCTATGCCTTTGTGTGATCCTGGTTTCCTGCAGGTGGGTGCCTACTAAAGAAATCTGCCCCAAACGTTCTGCGATCCAGGAATATACTCAATGGTAAACGAGTAAGGTTGAATGAGAAGTGACCACCTTATCAATCGTGCATTACCATGTTTTGCCTGAGCAAGAAAAACCAGGGGCTGATGATCGCTTTGGACCACGAAATGCCTACCATACAGATAGATCTGGAATTTCTTTATCGCCCAGACTAAAGCCAAACATTCTTTTTCTACGGTTGAGTAGTTTTGTTTCGCTCTGTTTAATTTGCGGCTGGCATAAGCAACTGGGTTCAATTCTCCGTCGGGTGAAGATGCTCTTTGCAACAACCTTGCTCCCAATCCCACATTACTAGCGTCCGTTCTCACCACGAATTCCTGACTCTAATCAGGTAATTTCAAAATGGGCTTACTGGTGAGTTTTTGCTTTAACTCATTATATGCCAACTCACATTCTGCTGGCCATTCTATTTTATCTGGTTTCCCTTTACGAGTTAAATCCGTCAGAGGAGCACACACAGACTTAACATTTTTAATATACTTTTGATAAAAACCACAAAGTGAGACAAATGATCTCACATCCTTCTAAGTCTGTGGTCTGGGTGCCCCCTGCAATTTCTCCAGGTTCTTAGGATCAGGGATCATGCTGCCCTGATGTACAGTATGTCACAAGAATTCCAAGTCCTTGCATCAAATACAACATTTTGTTGGTCTAGCAGTTAAGTTTGCCTCTCTGAGTCTGTCAAATAACATACTCAGAGAGTCAACGTGTTCCTCAAAGGTTTACGTAGCGATGAGGATATCATCCATGAAATTCGTAATACATGGGTTTTTCAGGGGATCCAATAGTTTTCGCATCATTCTGGAAAACACCCTCGGAGCATTCTTCAATCCAAACGGTAACATGTTGAACTCATAGTGCCCTTCTGAGGTGCTATAGGCCAGATAAGGTCGAATCTCAGGCTTCACTGAAATCTGATAATTTCCCTTAATGAGATCTACCTTGGAAAAATATTTTGCCTTATTCAATCTGGCAAACAGTTGGTTAGTATCAGGTAATGGATCCACCTGACCTTCTGTGACAGCATTCAGTTTCCTGTAATCTATGCACAGTCTATGTTCCCCAGAGGGTTTCCTCAACAATACCAAACTGGAGCTATAAGGAGATTCACTGTGAGAAATAATTCCTTCTTGTAACAAATAATCTATCTCCTCTTTTAAAGCTTTCTCTTTTGCGAATGGGATAGTATAGGCTCTCATACAGATGGGTGTTGGGTCTCTAGTAATTTCATATCAGATTCCAACAAGTTAGTGTGCCCCGGTCTGTCCGTTAACACGTCTGTATGATTCTCCAGAATCTTTTGAATCTTCTCCCTCTGCCCTTTTGTCAGATGATTACTGATTTTTACCTGTGCAGGAGTTTCGCATGTCCTTAGGGGGTATTCATAAGAGGTGAGAGGTTCATTCTTCATCTCAGTGGCTATGGCTAAGGTCATTAAATGTGTTCCTTCCATATTGTTTCTGTCAATATACTTCTTTAGAAGGTTCACATGATAGACCTTTTCCTTTCCTTTCTTGTCTATCTTGTAGTTAGTTCTAGATACCTTTTCTAAAACTGTGTATGGACCTTGCTATCCAATCTGAAGTTTGTTGCTGCTGCCGGGTAACAGAAAAAGCACCTTCTCCCCAACAGCAAACTCCCTATCCTTCGCTTTCCTATTATAATATGCAGCATGTTTCTTCCTGGCGTGTCTTAGGTTATCATTTGCTAGTTTCCAGCCAGTTTTTAAGCGAGTGGTCAGCTCGTTCACATACTGATATGATGAGGTTAAAGTCTCTTCTCATCTGTCCATGTGCTCAATAAGGCTTCCAATGGACCTTTGATTGGCCGGCCAAATAACAATGTTGCCGGTGCCATTCCTATATTGCTCATGTAATTGGAAGTATTGTGGTGGGGACTTTTCTCCCTTTAATCTGCTATCACACACCAACCGTCCGCTACCAATTTTTCTACGGGGTTTTTCCAGCAGTTTCAGTTTCAAATTGAGGGGACTTCGCTCTCTTCTATTTTCGTCCAGTTCCCGAAATTCCGACCAAGGGATTGTCGGATGGGACTGGGTTGAGGTCACTTTTTGTACAATACGCATAGTGGCCATTCTAACTGGTTTATTTGAAGACTGTGTGTGAAAAGGAGTTTTCCTATCCACCGTGTCTACCTTATCATGTTTATTTTTCCTGTTATTTTCAGGCCTGTTTTCACCGTAGTGTTTTTGTAGGTCCTGATGATTTTCCCAACATGTGGGCTTTCCCTTGTTGCATTGGTTACAGGCCTCCACAAATTTGGCAATGTCTGTAGTTATGCCTGGCAAATAGGATCTCACAGAAGCTCTTTGACTGGTAGACTCGTACCAATTTTCTCATGTCTACCGTCTGATACAACATGTGATCTTTTCATCGCCATTTTTCCCTATATGAAGTTGGAAGTACCAGCTGTCCACGACCATTGGATCCAGTACCAGCCTTCCTATACATTAACTTGTTCTTCATATAAAAGTCTCCTTTGTTTGGAGGGGTATGGCTTTTTGGGAGTTTCCTGAAACACGGCTTTAGTGACCTATCCTCAGCCTGTGCCTTCCTCATCTCCTCTGGATGAGTATTTATTGGGTTATCTTCCTCCTTCCTTGACTGTGACCTGGTCTGTACTGCTGCCATAATCACTGGTCTTTTGGGATTTTCCAAAAAACACATATCTACACCCCAATATCAGAGGGTAGATTGGTTCGTTTATCACTGCAGCTCTAATTACTCCTTCCACATAGCGAGTTTTTACATTTATTCTTGCAATGGGAAGTGTCATGGTTGCTACTTCCTAAGTTGCCCCTTGTATCTTCACTGTTTCTGTGGTATATTGATCTGGGTGCACTAGGTGAGAACTCACGACTGAGTCAAAATCCATTCCAGTATCATAAAAGCACTTAATAGTGGCCACATTGCATACTACTTCTTCACATACAGGGGGATGATGAGGTTCCTGCTGTCCAGTAGGTTGTTCCTTCTTTCCCTTATTTCCTGTTTTTAAGGCATGCAGCGAAATATGGAGGGGTTTTCTTCCTACAGTCTTTTGTATTATGGTTATTTAACTTACAAAAGTTACACCATTTTCCTATTGGTCTGTGGGGTTTCCTTTCATTTACTTGCGGGTTTCTGTCTCTAGGGTCAAATCGTGGCCTATCATAGTTGGGTTTAAATCTATTACCTTGATCCCTATTTTCAAATTTATTCTGGTTTTGTAGGGCTTTATTACTTTCTGCTTGTGTCCTTTTTGCTCCAGCTACTTCTGACTGGGCTGCCTCATATCTCTCAGCAACATTGAGAATCTCTCCCAACCTCTCTGCACCTTGTTCCGTGAGAAATTTTCTCAGGTCTGGAGCCATGGACTCTCTTAATTGCTCTATAATAATCATTTCCTTTAGATCTTGGGTTTTCCCCAGAGCAGTCCATTTCTCCAAATAAGTCTCTAACCTGGCAGAGAATTGGTGGTAGGTCTCCCCAGAAAGTATCTTAGCATTCCTAAATTTCTTCCTATAAAATTCGCAATTTTTTTCGTATCTAACTAATAAGGCTTGTTTGAGAAGATCTTAATCTTCTTGGTCTTCCCTGCTTAGCTTGGAGAAGACTTCATAAGATGTTCCCCTAAGTCCTTGGGATAGTTTTAAACTCAACTTATCCTTCTCTAACCCATAATTTGTAGCTAGTCTCTCATACCTATTTAAAAATGACTCAATGTCATCCTCTTTCTCTACAAAAGGATCTAAGTGGAAATTCATGGCTGAATTGGAGGCCCCCTGACTTGTAGTAGTATCAGAGGTAGATGGGCTGCTTCCATTTTCTGGAACATGTCCTTGAAGTTACAGTTCTTTTAATCTTAATTCATGTTCTCTTTGTAATATCTTTTCTTCTTTTTCAGCCTCCATCTGCAATCTCATTTCTTCTGCCTCCCTTTGCAATCTCTTTTCTTCTGCCTCCCTTTGCAATCTCTTTTCTTCTGACTCCCTTTGCAATCTCTTTTCTTCTGTCTCCCTTTGCAATCTCTTTTCTTCTGCCTCCCTTTGCAATCTCTTTCTTCTTTTTCAGCCTCTGCTTGTAATCTCTTGATTTCAGCCTCCCTATCATCCTCTAATTTCCTAGCCTCCCTATCAGCCTCTAATTGTAATCTTTTTTCTTCAGCTAATCTCCTATCCTCCCTATCAATAAATTTGTCACATTCTGAAGTTACATACTGAATCAGAGTGTCCCCACTCATGCCAAGATCTTTTGCCGTCTGCACAGTAGCAGATCTGAATTTGGCCAAGTCTGCCATCTTTTCTCTCATACAAAATGTATTAATCTTACAGTATAAATAAACAAATATGACTAAAGTACTGAACTATAGGCAATGACAAATCATCCAATTTCCACAAATGATTAATTTTAATTATATTATAACAATGGGGATACCGTGGGTCTATGGTGGTAAAATAATCCCGGACAGGACCCCAATATGTGGTATGTGAGAGGTTATTGATGTTACGACATTAAGGGTAAACAAAGTGAGGTCCAGCTGTGTAAGTTCCCTGAGTCTAATTGATGATGATGATGTTCTCAGGGTCCCTATCCACTACCTCTCTAAGATCTCACTCTGTGTAAAATAATCTCTGTGATGTTGTGTGGCAAGTGTCTAGGGTAATGTATCTATTGTGATGTATGAACAATGTCAAACATAACTTTAACTCAATAAAAGTGAAGTAAGTAAGACTGTTGGTAAAGTTATATTAATATATTACAATTTTTTATTTTCCTGTACCTCAATTCTTTTGGGACAGGAATGTTTTCAAATCAAGAAAATTTTATTTACAACACATAAATAAATAAAGAGGACCCTTTGTCCATAACTGGTATATTAAAGTGCCACTGTATGTGTATCCCACAGTCTGATTTAATACTTTCTATAACAATTAGTCAATTATGTAAGGGTCTGTTGGTATCATCACGCCCACAGGAATTTCAGTTCTGGTTGTGGAAATTGTTAAAATGAGATATCATATGCCCATTTAAAGGGACTTGACCTGACAGCCTGTCTGAGGTGGATGACTGTAGACTATGCAAGGTCAACACAAGAGTTATTTTCTGACCACAGATGCAGCATGCAGATTTACTGAGGCTTCAATGTACACACGGTCTGCCTGCACCAGGTTTCCTGCCACCACTAAGTAATAGGCAATATAACCCTGAAAAAGAAGGATATTCGATCCCTTTTATATGCTGGCTATAACAATTCCACAATTAATCAATACTAAGATTTTCTGGGGTCAGTCACGTGTGCGAACCATTTGCACCAGACCCTATTTTCTTTGACTTCACTCCGTCCTGTGTTTACATTCTTCTTCCCATATGGCTACAACGCCCCTGTCACCTTAAGCATTGATTGTCCTCCCTAAAATCAGCTGGGGTATACAATTTTCTTCTTGTGACCTGTTAAATCTTTTGTTTAAACATCCTAGGTATGTTTTCATGTGTCATTAGAACACTGTGGCACTGCAGAAGATTGCTAGTGGCCTTTGGACTTACAGTCGTAAGATTTTATGGCAATCTTCAAACACAAATTAGTTTCACTTCCCTCTAAGTCTGCTTAGGCACTTCCTACTTAGGTCGTAACCTCTTCCAACTGGCAATGTCGAACAACAAAATATGGCGCACAGTCTGTGGCCAGTTACATGCTAATGAAATACTAATACTTATTTATCTTACCGCAAGTAAAGAATAATCACACAATCACAGGATTGACTAGCAGTAAATGGCTCAATTCCAGACTGCTGTGTCGTCCAGACGGCAAAGGCATTTGTCACCAACGCTTTGCATCTGCTCTCAACCTGTCTGTGCTTAAGTTTTTCTCACATGGCGGACTTATTCAAGCAGGGTTAAAAGTTATCAATTCCAAACAGCCAATCAAAAGACGCGTAAAAAAAAACTTACTAATTTTGGACCATAAACATTGAGCGTTGTTCAGTGTGTTCGCTCGTCTGATTTTATTTTTATATTATATATCTCAGTTATTTATAGACCGATTTTTAATATCAAAATTGATTATTAAACGGCCAGCTGTCCTCTATCTACCCCTATAGTTTCCTTTATTTATTTCTCCCCGTTTTCATCTGCGTAAATTTTAAGTAATAAATTGTGCTTTTTTCCCGAACTGAAAATATTAATAAAATAAATGTTTCTACGTCAAGATAGTTTTATTAATGGGAAATCTTTATGGTATTATGTTAATCAATATCAGCGCTACTATTCCCGATATCTCTTTTCTTTTAATTCTCTTTAGTTTTTGAGGAATAAATTATTTAATTTTTGGTAAAAACACATATTAGACATTTTCCCCACTCCAACCAAAATTTTTATCGTCACTATAAAACGAGGTAACAATCCGATTGGTTGTTAATTTTCACGCCGTTCGTTAATAAATATTAGGTGGGGGTGTGTGTGTGTTTGGGGGTGGTAACCTTTTTAACTTGGTGTAGTAGAAAATTCAAATTCTTTAGTCAAATTGTTGGCGGTTGATTTTACGGTGGCCTTGAGACAAATTTCAAATGCGGTAGTTATTAATGGATTTTAGGAGTACGTTAGTTATTTTTCAATCGGAGAAATTTGAGCGGGGTGTCACACAGATTTACTTTACTACACTAGGTGTCCACTATTTTCTTTTAATATTTTGAAACTGACGTCTGAAAGTGCATTAAGAAGACGTATTGTATAGTTGCGGATCTTAGACAATGAATAAAGCAAATATATATTGTAAATGCAGGAATGATTTTTTTTTTTTTTCGGGAAAGTTAGTTGTCCCAAGAATAGAAATGAAATCAACTTTGAACATATTAAATGATTAAAAAAAGGTAAAGGTAGTCACATAGCAGATACTACCGTAAGGAAGTGATGTGTTACATCACTGTGCTTCGAATTCGGTAACTTTGCGGCGACAGGCCTGCGTTCTTACAACTCTGCCAATCGGTAGCTCATTAAATGACTCCAAAATAAATAAACACTGGTAAAAAGTTTAAAAAAAAATTGTTTTATTCTGGGTGTTAGTTTTCTTGTTTCTCAATGCACAATTACCGGGTTCAAAACCTAGTAACCACACGCTCAAGTCTGTCCAACTGTAAATGGATACCTGACTTTGCTCTTTAGTTAAGGAAGTCAAAAGCAGCAAGTAAGGGAACAGGTCACCGTACCTGCTGAAATCATGTATAGTGAAGTCCATAACACGTCACCCCACCCCTTTACGGCATTTGCTTTGCAACTGTCTTTACCTGTTTACTTCGACAATACAATAACACGATGACATATAGAGATCAAACGAAACAAAGAAAGACGGAAAGGAACGGGTTTGGAAAGATTGTGGTGGCAATTTATAAGCAATGACTGCAGCCCACAAGGGTCAGCTCCAAACCTCAGAAATGAGATATTTGAGGAAGGTGGTTGAAGCGAAATGGTGTGCAACCAGACGATACGTCATGGCCTCAAAACCCAGTCCCAGCAGGCCCAAGGGGAACAGTCCCAATTGCGATGGGTTGATCAGGTCTGCAGAGTTGGAAGAAGATACCACGGTAAATATGGGAAACCAAGAGTTAGGGATCCAGACCTCTAGAACGACCCAGAGTTAGCTGGGAGGACAATATTAGACAATTTCTGAAGGATTAAGGACTAGATTGGAACCAGGCCTGGAAGAAGAAAGCCGATAGGATAGGATGTTGGTCTCTAGAATGGTGGAAAATTCCTCACTCCAAGGTAGAGGAAACTCCTCACTCCAAGGTAGAAGAAACTCCTCACTCCAAGGTAGAAGAAACTCCTCACTCCAAGGTAGAAGAAACTCCTCACTCCAAGGTAGAAGAAACTCCTCACTCCAAGGTAGAAGAAACTCCTCACTCCAAGGTAGAAGAAACTCCTCACTCCAAGGTAGAGGAAACTCCTCACTACAAGGTAGAAGAAACTCCTCACTCCATGTTAGAAGAAACTCCTCACTCCAAGGTAGAAGAAACTCCTCACTCCAAGGTAGAGGAAACTCCTCACTCCAAGGTAGAAGAAACTCCTCACTCCAAGTGAGAAGAAACTCCTCACTCCAAGGTAGAAGACACTCCTCACTCCAAGGTAGAAGAAACTCCTCACTCCAAGGTAGAAGAAACTCCTCACTCCAAGGTAGAAGAAACTCTTCACTCCAAGGTAGAGGAAACTCCTCACTCCAAGGTAGAAGAAACTCCTCACTCCAAGTTAGAAGAAACTCCTCACTCCAAGGTAGAAGAAACTCCTCACTCCAAGGTAGAAGAACTCCTCACTCCAAGGTAGAAGAACTCCTCACTCCAAGGTAGAAGAAACTCCTCACTCCAAGGTAGAAGAAACCTCTCACTCCAAGGTAGAAGAAACTCCTCACTCCAAGGTAGAAGAAACTCTTCACTTTAAGGTAGAGGAAACTCCTCACTCCAAGGTAGAAGAAACTCCTCACTCCAAGGTAGAAGAAACTCCTCACTCCAAGGTAGAAGAAACTCTTCACTCCAAGGTAGAAGAAACTCCTCACTCCAAGGTAGAAGAAACTACTCACTCCAAGGTAGAAGAAACTCCTCACTCCAAGGTAGAAGAAACTCCTCACTCTAAGTTAGAAGAAACTCCTCACTCCAAGGTAGAAGAAACTCCTCACTCCAAGGTAGAAGAAACTCCTCACTCCAAGGTAGAAGAAACTCCTCACTCCAAGGTAGAAGAAACTCCTCACTCCAAGGTAGAAGAAACTCCTCACTCCAAGGTAGAAGAAACTCCTCACTCCAAGTTAGAAGAAACTAAACTCCTCACTCCAAGGTAGAAGAAACTCTTCACTCCAAGGTAGAAGAAACTCCTCATTCCAAGGTAGAAGAAACTCCTCACTCCTAGGTAGAAGAAACTCCTCACTCCAATGTAGAAGAAACTCCTCACTCCAAGGTAGAAGAAACCTTTCACTCGAAGGTAGAAGAAACTCCTCACTCCAAGGTAGAAGAATCTCCTCACTCCAAGTTTGAAGAAACTCCTCACTCCAAGGTAGAAGAAACTCCTCACTCTAAGGTAGAAGAAACCTCTCACTCCAAGGTAGAAGAAACTCCTCACTCCAAGGTAGAAGAAACTCTTCACTTTAAGGTAGAGGAAACTCCTCACTCCAAGGTAGAAGAAACTCCTCACTCCAAGGTAGAAGAAACTCCTCACTCCAAGGTAGAAGAAACTCCTCACTCCAAGGTAGAAGAAACTCCTCACTCCAAGGTAGAAGAAACTCCTCACTCCAAGGTAGAAGAAACTCCTCACTCCAAGGTAGAAGAAACTCCTCACTCCAAGGTAGAAGAAACTCCTCACTCCAAGGTAGAAGAAACTCCTCACTCCAAGGTAGAAGAAACTCCTCACTCCAAGGTAGAAGAAACTCCTCACTCCAAGGTAGAAGAAACTCCTCACTCCAAGGTAGAAGAAACTCCTCACTCCAAGGTAGAAGAAACTCCTCACTCCAAGGTAGAAGAAACTCCTCACTCCAAGGTAGAAGAAACTCCTCACTCCAAGGTTGAAGAAACTCCTCACTCCAATGTAGAAGAAACTCCTCACTCCAAGGTAGAAGAAACTCCTCACTCCAAGTTAGAAGAAACTAAACTCCTCACTCCAAGGTAGAAGAAACTCTTCACTCCAAGGTAGAAGAAACTCCTCACTCCAAGGTAGAAGAAACTCCTCACTCCTAGGTAGAAGAAACTCCTCACTCCAATGTAGAAGAAACTCCTCACTCCAAGGTAGAAGAAACTCCTCACTCCAAGGTAGAAGAAACTCCTCACTCCAAGGTAGAAGAAACTCCTCACTCCAAGTTTGAAGAAACTCCTCACTCCAATGTAGAAGAAACTCCTCACTCCAAGGTAGAAGAAACTCCTCACTCCAATGTAGAAGAGTAACGGTCAAGTAAGTAAGTCATACTTTACTTCTTCGTTCCACTGAGGCCGTCGAGCGTAAAAGGGAGCTAAAGTTTGCGTTTTTGAGCCACGTGTGGAGCACTGACTGCTGTTATCCCTTGTTGTTGTATTTTTGTGATGTTGTCTATCCATCTGTCGCTTGGTCTTCCCCCCGTGCACTGAAACTAGGCAAGGTTACGAGTAAAGCAGGCCAGCACGTAAATGTTCAAGATATGTTTGAAGGGGAAGAATGATAAACGTCACTGCTTATGGCACATGATGATGATGACCGTGTACACAGCCAATCAAAGAAAGAAAAAAGAAAAAAAGAAGAACATGAACTAGGAGGAGATAAAAATAATGGACGAATATTTTGACTGTGTGTCAAATTTGTTTTTCCTGACCTGGTGTTTGTTCACATACTTGAGGTATTCGGTAGCGGCGAGTCCTTCAGCAAGGTACCACTTTCTGGGATTGGTCGGATATCTGCCTTGATTATGCAGCCAGTCGCTTCTCACCTTACCCGTACCTCTGCCCTCACTGGGGAATACGGCACTAGGATATTTTTAGTTTTCCACTATTGGGAAACTACCAGAGATATAATTGGAAATCTCAGTTTCCTTACATCAGCCTTACTCAACCTGTTTTACTTTGGCAGAACCCTTGGAATAACTTTTTAGGTCTCACAGAACCCCTGCATAAAAATTATTATATCTTCAGCTCACGGCAATGTTAATTAATGTTATTTAGAAGATGAAATTATTTTGACAATGTTGTACAGCAAAGCTGCTATATGCCCAAGCAATATGAATAAAAAATATACCATAAGACACAGTTTTATGCAAGACTTTTTTATCACGATCTCTCTTGGAACCCCTAATGACCTCTCGCGGAACCCTAGGATTCTGCGCAACCCTGGTTGAGAAACGCTGCCCTACATAGTAGACTTCGGTTTTTATTTTTGTACAGTATAGGACAAAGTATACTTGATTTGCTTAATCATCATCAATCATCACTCATCAGCTCCCCAATGAGCATAGGCCTTCACCAATCGCATGCCACGTCCTCCTGTAGCGGACAATCATCTCAAGGTCTATCTACGTCTTCAATTCTTTCTCCAACTCTCTTTTTTTCTGTCTACCTTTACATCTAATACTAGACTTGTTAAAAGATATCAATTCATTCAGCAATTTCATTTTACATTATACAGGTATACCTCGCTTTATTGCGCTTTGCTTTATTGCGCTTCGCAGATATTGCGCTTATTTTCAAATTATTTATATATAGTTATTAGAACGTGCCTTCTTCTTCCGATAGATTTTGTCTCAGATGATGAAGATTAGCATTTTTTTTTAGCAATAAAGTATGTTTTATTTTACTTTTTTTTTTAGGTTTAGCACTATTGCGCACTTAATAGACATAGTGTAAACATGATTTTAGGCTTTTATATGCACTGGGAAGCCAAATATAATGGGTATGACCCGCTTTATTGCGATATTCGCGTTATTGCGGTGGTCTGGAACCGAACCCGCAACATCTCCGAGGTTAACCTGTACTTGAGAAGGATGAAGCTACAATAGCATGTGACTGCCTTATAGGCAGCCTGTTCTCAAAACCCCCATGCTCTTACAGTGGCTCTGTATCACTTTGTTTTAAATGAGATTTCCAGCAATACGGACATTTCACAGTAGCTATCCTTTAACGACATGCCTGAGGTGGAAGTATTTCTGTCTTTAGATCCGGCGAGATGCTGACCACATCAACACTAGTGTGCCGATGGTCATCACCCCTAGTGTGCCGATGGTCATCACCCCTAGTGTGCCGATGGTCATCACCCCTAGTGTGCCGATGGTCTTCACCTTAGTGTGCCGATGGTCATCACCCTAGTGTGCCGATGGTCATCACCCCTAGTGTGCCGATGGTCATCACCCCTAGTGTGCCGATGGTCATCACCCCTAGTGTGCCGATGGTCATCACCCCTAGTGTGCCGATGGTCACGAAAATACGGGCCTAACACCGTATTCCCAATATGCCTCAATAGGCGTGTAACGGGATCCCTTACCTTTCCCTACCCTGTCTTTAGATAGCCTACCTCTGTTATCAAACTTGGAGCAGTTAGAAAACATTTTTACTACTTCATCCTCTTCTTTATTTCTTCCTCTTTCTCTTTTCTCTACTCTTTTTTTTTTTTCTATTATTCTGCGGCTTGTTGAAACAAACCTCCAATTTTTCTATTTCTTTCTCAATGTTTTTCTTATTTTACAATTATTAATAGTAATACTCTCCCAGTGTAGTTACTTGGTGTTTCTATAGAAACAAAAAAAAAAAAATAAGCTTAACTACACTCTCAGGCATGTCGTACAAGGCAATAAGAAAGTGTTCATGGGGTTGGCAACCTGTTGATGTAAAACGAATTGCCCCCTTAATCAGTGCTGTAGTAGCATATGACTACTTGGGACAGGCTTCATGCAAGGGCAACAGTTACAGTGGTTGCTCAATATTCTGTAAGGAGCACAAAGGAGAGATTCTGATGAATAGTAACACGACTTTTCTACTTAAAAACGCCATTTTCTTAAAAATGTGGAATTGATGACAAGAACCAGACAAGTGCCAGTGGAACAAGAGTTGAGAAGAAGACGTTGGCGATGGATAGGACACACATTGAGGAGATCTGTTGATAGCATTACAAGGCAGTCCTTGTTCTGGAATCCACAGGGAAACACAGGCAGAGGTAGACCCAAAAAAACACCTGGAGAAGAGAACTGGATACAGAGGTGAAAATGATGAGGAAAACATGGAAAGAACTTGAGCGGATGGCACAGGACAGGAAGACTTGGCATGTGATTGTTGAGGGCCTATGCTCCTCGGGGAGCTAACGGGTATTGATTGATTGAACCTCTTAAAGGAAATGGTGCCCCACCCATCTTTGACGCAATGAGTTTTCATATAGTTTTAATTTTCGACTGTTGTTTCTGTTAAAGTTTTTTGTTTGTTTTAAACTTGGTAACGGTATTCATAGTTGCGACATAAATCGAATGAGGATTTATCAAATATAAAACTGAGACACAGTAAAACATTAATTCAAATGTCTTCTTCTTCTTTGATCCATAACCACCAACCGTCAAAGCAGTCAGCGGCCATCACGCCTGGTGGCGTCTTGTAGGGCAGCAACAAATTGATTCCACTTTGCTCGGTCGGCGGCCATCCTTCGTACAGTGCCCCAACTCTGGTTCATTCTTTGCATCTCAGCTTCCACAGTTCTCCGCCAAGTTGTTTTTGGTCGGCCTCTCTTTCGCTTTCCCTCGGGGGTCCATAGCATAGCTGTTCTTGTGATGGTATCAGGGTCCCTTCAAATGTACTAGCCTCGAAAACTGGCCTTACGCCAGTCCCGAACGCCTGAAAAGTCAGTACTGAATGCTGGTCTGTCGTTCGTCCTTTAAGACAGAAGTTTAAAACCTTTTTTTTTTTGCTCATGGCCTCCCCCTCCCTTTTCTGAGCCTCATTTACGTCTGTGCAACCTCCCTCTCCCCACCCACCCACCCACCCATTGTCGATGTAAGCTAAATAAAGGTACTTTACCATCTTAATGTGGCCCCCTAGAAATATGACATGGCCCACTGGGGAAGAGGGGGGGGGGGGAGAGAGAATATGAACGTTGAGAACAACTGCTTTATGAGTTAAAAAAATTAAAGAATTTAAACAATTATTTACATTGTGACCTCATTAATATCTTGTTTCTTATATTATTGAATTAAGACTGTTTTTTTCTTTCATATATATATATATATATATATATATATATATATATATATATATATATATATATATATATATATATATATATATATATATATATATATATATATATATATATAATCTGTTTTTCTTATGTTATTTAAATAAAATAGCTATTTTCTTATTTATATATACTGAGTGAATACGTTTTTTTCCCCGGTGACGCAGTGTTAGTCGCAATTTCCCTTGCGTCGTTTTTCTATCTACAATATTGCCTAACCTAAGCAAGTACCATAATTCCATTCTTCCCTTGGGCTTTTCTCTAGCACCGCTGGTGTCCGCTTGTAGGCTGATTCTATACAGATGTGCCGGCTAATGTGATTACTTGTGGATGTTCCAATTTGGCGTTACTTCCTCATAAAGAGAAAGGCAGGACACGAACTCAAATAGGCGGCTCAGATATCCAGGGTGAGCAGGGCGTGGGAGATATTCTGTTGTCTCTTTGTCAAAGAGACCTGATCGTTGAATAGATACTGTATTTCTTTTAGGGCATATTTAATAGAAAAAAGTTTATATATATATATATATATATATATAGATATAGATCTATATCTATATATATATATATATATATATATATATATATATATATACCTGTATATAGATGCTTGGATGCTGGACATAGTATAGTGAAAGTCTCTAACACTTCACTCCCCTACCGCAGTATCTGCCATGGGACTAACTTTACCTTTTGACGTATTGCAATATTCGAATAACCGACAATTCAACACTCTTTTACCTTTCGCTATTTGCAAAATAAGCATTTGGAAGAAAGAATTGAGGCTCTTGAAATGTGGATATATAGAAGAATGGGGCGCATCTCATGGAAAGAGAAGAAAACAAATAAGGAGGTCCTAGGAAATCTAGGTATGAAAAGAGAACTAATGAGGGAGATCACAGTGATGCAGCTAAAATACTTTGGCCACATAAAAAGACATAACACCTTGCAGAAGACTATAATAGAAGGGCGAGGTAAAGGCAAACGTGCAAGGGGAAGACAGCGCTATAAGTAGGAAGATAACTTCAAGAGATGGGCAGGAAAGAGTCTGTCAGAGTGTACCATCAAGACAAGAGACAGAAGACGTTGGAGATCCATTACAGCCAACCTTCGTTGTGGAGATGGCAGCTGATGATTTGCAAAAACAATCGAGCAAAATATCAATCAATCAATCAATAAATCAATCAAAACTCTTTAGATCCCCTGTCGCATAGAGATTATGATCAATAAATTTTCTATATTTCCTTTCTTGTTCTACCCGTGTCCTCCTTTTTATTATCGCTCTTTTATCCTTTTCCTGTGTTTTTCGCATTCGTAAGTTTGCGACTATAAACATTACTATTTTCCCATTCAAACTTTCGCCTGTTTCGTTTCTCATTTAGAAACGCACACGCATGTTATTATATAACGTGTCAGTCGCTGCAGTCAGACGAGATGTGTGATTATGTTTCATACTCAGACATAGAAGCAGACTTTTGGTCTAGCATTTTCACCTGACACGAACGTTTCTCCGGCGTGAGGTGTGATAACCGACATCTGCACGGCGCAGAATGAGACATTTGTCTGGTTAATTTCCTCTGTCACGGCACTCTCGGCCAGCTTCGTTAGCAGTGAGGTGTCTAAGACGCGTTTGGCATGTTATGTCCAGCGTCTAAGGTACGTAGGTGTTAGGAAAGGGGAGAGATCGGGTTTTTGGAAAGAGTGGGATCTTTTGTCTGGTTTAAGATATTAACCAGAGTTTGAAACTAGTTTTTCATTCCTCGTTCTCGACGTACCTCACTCCAGTGAAGGATCTAGGCAAATTCCAGATAAGTCACAGGAGCCGTTGACGTACCTCACTCCAGTGAACGATCTAGGCAAATTCCAGATAAGTTTTTTTTTCTTGTTCTTGTTCATTTGTTAAAGTATTAGTTGTGTACAAGTAGTATTCGTTAAATTTTAGTTATCTAGTTAAGTAGTGACTAGGAGTGGTAATATAAATTCGAAATATTAGGGAAAGTTTAATAGGTTCGTGCGCCACGTGGTGTTTTCTTTGTTGAAGGTACAGCAGCCATGTTTTTTACCGTACATTCTCGTAATCGTAGATTACCAGCAGTGTTATACTATTGATAGGCCTAAACTATATTATTAGTTAAAGTATATATATAGTGAGACTAGAGATAAGCATTAATTCCAATAAAGACCAGTCATATAAGTAAAATAATAGTAGCAACATAAAATACAGGGTACTAACAGTCATAGGTAAATGAATCATTAAATATAATCACAATGACACCAATGACCAGGTCGCAGTCCGGAGAGGGGAAAGCGTGGATCAGGCCAGCTGAGAAGGGTAGAAAACCAAACCCGGCAGAAAAGAACAGGATCACAAGCCCTATAGTCAGAAACACAGAAATTGGGGACAAAATAAAAACAATAAAGGAAAATCTGAAAGGAGGCGCAGAAAATAAAACTGCAGTAAGCAGAAACAACGAAAACGAAGACGCAGGAACGCGGACAGTAAACAAACAGACAGGACACAGGAAAGAGGACAACCATGAAACCACAAGCAAAAACAGTCAGGAAACCAGAGGAGGAGAAAACAAAGAAACCAAAAACAGAATCAAAATAACACAGATAGCTGGAACAGAAGCCACACTGAGATCTCTCCCGGATGACAAAATCCTGGTCATTCTGGAAGCAATAATAGGGAAAAAATATATTGACAAAATGCAAAAACAAAAATGGAGTAACAATCACGGTAAACAACACAGACAAAGGCAAGGCATTACTACAGGAATTAAAGAGTAACCCAACAAAGTGCAGCTCGCACATGGGATAAAGGTACAGATCGAGTTGATCAAGGAGACCCGAAGATTCGTCATCAAAGGGGTCGACTCAAACCTAACAGAAGAGGAGATCCACACTAACATAACGAAAGAAAACCCACAAACAAAGATAGAAAAAGTAGAAAGAATAAAAACCAATGAGCAAAAGAATACTACAGTGGTAGTGCTAAATATAAAGGGCACAGAAATACCCAAGCAGGTCAAACTCCACCAGAGAGCCAAAATGACAGAGGTATTCATACCTAGCATTATACAATGCACAAACTGTCAAGGCTTTAGCCATACGCAACATGTGTGTAAAAGAGCGACTAGGTGCAGTTTCTGTGCGGGAGCACACAGACACGCAGACTGTGCAATGGCTAAGGAAGATAAAGATTATAAACGAGAAAACAAAAACAGAAAATGTGCAAACTGCCAGGGTAGCCACAGTGCCAGGTATCAAGGGTGCCCAATCTATCAAGAAACAAAACACATATTAAAAGAATCAATAGAAACAAACAAACCATTCTGGCAAATAAAAGAAAGACAGAAAACAAACAACCATCTTCAAAACTCTCAAGAAAGTATCATTAAGAAACAAATACAACAAATAACCAGTAAAGTGAAAGACATAATGGAAAAAATCCAGAAAGAAGATAAAATTAAAACACTCATAAACAGTAAAGAAGATGACAACACAGAAGAGACAGAACATAACCTCATCCAAGCCAGACAGGTACTAGAAGAAATAAAAACAGCACAAAAGGAAATAGAGAGAGACCTCAAAAAAATAGCAGAGATAAAAGAAGCTAATGAAGAAATCCTTAAAAAAAATAGAGAGAAAGAGCTATTTTGTCAGACGAAAAAAGACAAGAGAATAAAATGATTAAAAACCAGGACAACAAAGAAAATATGGAAAAATAATTTAAGGAAACAGTGGAACTACACCTACCATACCTCGTAGAAAGAGTTCGGAGTAAAATGGTTACTTGGAATGATGAGTTTTAGAGAACATGAGAGATAGTGAGCAAAACCAAATAAAGTAGATCCCTAATCAAAGAACCTAATAAAAACAATAACATAACTAAGCTAACCATACCAAATGGGGACCAAAGACTCTAGAGCCATCAAAGTAGTTCAGTGAAACTGTAGGGGTGCCAGGAAGAACCTGATGTCTCTTATGGGACAGTATAAGGAGGCAAAACCCATCTTTGCAATACAAGAAACCCTCCTGAATCCCACACAGATACTGAACTACCAAGGGTATATAACACTTAGAAATGATAGACCTGAGGGAAGAGGAGGGGGCGTGGCCTTTTTAAGGTAGCCGTGTGTTAGAAACATGAATTTTTCTTATATATAACTTTACATTTGCCTATATATGTCAAAATGTTCCTTGGTAAGAGAGAAATCTAACCATATGAGTGATTGCATAATTATGCTAATTAGCTATTCAAGATGGCCGCCGCAGTATACAAAATGCAGGGTTATTTTAAACCCACATTACATAATCATTTATCATCTTATAGAGTTGAAATTCTGCATACAAGTCCACAAGTGAGTGCATTATGTCCTAAATCAAAAATATTTGGTATATAGCATGAACTATGTGTGACCATTTGTAAAAAAAAACTAAAATTGGAAATTTGTAGAACCTCATTAGTATGCAAAACATCTGTACAAATAAAACAAATTGAGAGGACAAATCAAAGTTTGGTTCAGGACAAGGTTTAAAATGTTAAAAAACTCTCTGCAAAGTTTCAGAGCATTCCAACATCTCATTCTTGCGAAATCGCGTCTCAAAATGTACCTGTCGTGCTAAATAAGGAAAGTGAGAAAAAGAAGAAAAAAGGAGAAAATGTGTTAACAAACAGTTATTTTGTGCACTTATGTTATCTTAATGACCTCCAAGAGTATACATATCCCCTTCCTTTGCATTTTAATTTTATTAGCAGCCTCAGACATACTTTCGTCAGCCACTGTCATGCCCTTACATAAAAAGTCTCTATAACTATGTCTTGTCATTGGTGGCGGGGCACTAGTGTGCAAGCTAGACTTTTCAAGAGCTGCTTGGCCTTGGCCAAGTGATCGTACAAACATTACCATCCTTACATTGATTTCCTTGTTCTTTTTTGTGTTTATCCCTGTCTCCTCTACATTTTCTGCATCTCCTGATGTTGTGAAAGATGTTTCCCACAAGCAGTTGCTACATTTGACAACGATTGTGTGACATAAACCTTGCTTTGAATCTCCATTGAGCCCACACGACACTATAAACCCACAACATTCTACACATCTCATGTTTGCTGTTATTCAAGTGCTCCATACTCATAAGAATAAAAGCATTATTTGTTTGTCCATCTTTTGTATGGGTTGAGAGGGTGCTTTTCCTCAATTTCTTCACAGAAGGTTTAACTTCGTTATCGATAACAGCTGCTTCATTTTTTTCTGTTGTGCTAACAACTTCACCAGGGCCCTGGTTGCCAAAAAACTTTCGTTTTCTTAACTTCCTACCCCTTTTTTGTCACCCATATCGTTCTTGTTAAATTGGTTTGTACAGCTTACCACAATAACGTTACTTTTTCACTCAAAAAGGTGTAATATGAATGGTTGAACTCCGACAACTTTGAAATTTTCAGCCCACATGTGGCAAAATGATTCATAAACAATCGACTTTAAGGAGAGTAATGTCCCTTCTCATAAATGGTTCTCTGGAGTTTTTCTGGTACAGAAGAGTTATGGAATCATTATCAATTCGCCTTTTTAGTGTGGGAATCATAATGTTTTCAAAAAGTGGTTAGTAACCAGAGGTAAATAATGCGTTGTCAAGGAAAATTAATATCACCCTCTGGTCACTTATCCTTTAAAAAGTAAAAAAACTATGCATCACTGGACAATATAAACCTATGTATTGTGGAGAGAAATGGTTTGGCTTCATAAAAACATTTAAAAACCAAAATGAAGTTTTTCATTAGACTTGAAGGAAGTCTACCACACAGCTACCTTAATACATGAAGACTACAAAATATTAAATTGGGAACAATTCAACACAGAAAATATTGAAGGAATAAGTATAACATTAGACAGTGAGCCAGATAACTTAGAAATAATAAACATTTATAACCCCAAGGGTAATATAACCGATAGGGACATTGCCACTATTAACACACAAATAGACCAAAGAACATTATAGGTAGGTGACTTTAATGCACACCATGAGGCATGGGGTAACAACAGTAATGATCCAGCAGGAAAAAGACTGTTGGACTACATTGAAAGTGCTGAGCTAATCATACTAAATGATGGCTTAGTGACAAGGGTTAACCCATGCAACAGTGGAGGAGATACAGCAATAGACATAAGTATTATAACACCAAACCTAGCCTCTGCTAAATGGGAAGTACTGAATGACTCCAGCTCAGACCACTTACCCATAGAAATAAACCTAAACGACAAATATAGAACTAGTCCAAGAAGCTCGAAACCTACATTAAACCTAAAAAAGGCAAACTGGGAGTCTTTCCAATTGGAGCTAAGTAAACTAAGCATAGAACAAATTGAATCTAACAGTATAGATATATTTGCAGAAAAACTAACAAATTAGATTTTAAAAATAGCAATAAAATATATACCAAACAGGAATATGCCTGATCACTTAAAACCAACACAAAAAGGTAAAAATAAGAGAAAAAAAAACAAAGATAAAAATCCAGTACCATGGTGGACAGACAGATGTTCAGAACAACTGAAATTGAGGGAGAGGGCCCTGACAAAGTATAGAAAAGCCAAAACTGAAGAGAATTACACAAACTATAAAAAAAAAAGAACTGAAACAAATAAAATAATATTCAGAGCTGAAGAAAAGAGTTGGAGAACATTTTGTCAAACATTAAACCATAGGTCACAAGTAACTACAGTTTGGAGAAAACTAAAAGCACTTAAAGGAGGAAACAACAAGAAATTTAAAATCCCAACAATTAAAATACCAGAGAGAGCTGAAACAGATAGAGAAAAAGCCAACATACTAGCTAAATACTTCTATCAGGTTAGTTCAATAGATAGTCTAGATAAGGCAGAAATAAATAGGCGGAAAACACTGCTAGAAAAATTAAAAGAAGAAAATATGGATACCACACAGGATGCTAATTATTTAAATGCAGATATTACAGTAGATGAAATAGAACGAGCTTTAGCAGGAAAAACCAATACCACCTCTGGGGAAGACATTCTGAGCTATGAAATCCTCAAAAGGTACCAAATACAACTCTAAGGGTGATTGCATCCCTCTACAACAAAATCTGGCACACGGGAAAAATACCATGTTCATGGAAGACAGCAGTAGTCATCCCCATACTAAAGCCAGATAAGGAAACACATGATGTCAGCTCATACAGCACCCGGGACATTTGAAAAATGATGCATATCATCAACTATCCAGAAAAGAACAGGTCATCATTTTCGGCTACGCACTGGTCACAACAGATTGAGATACCATCTGTACCACAAATACAAAATTGGTGCAACAGATCTCTGCACCTGCGGTACCAGCCCAATGACAGTCGAACACCTGCTGCAATACTGCCCAACATACAGTAATGAACGGTGTAGCATATGGCAACAACCCACTTCTGTCAACGAAAAACTGTTTGGAGATGTCGGGAACCTTGAGTTGACTACTGCCTTTATTAGAGTCATAAATGTGGAAGTCTGAAGGCGAACGAGGAAGAAGAAGAAGAATATTACTGATCCCTGGGGGATTCCATTCTGTTGTTCATACACCTCAGATCTATCATTGTTTATTTGTACCGTGAAGTATCTATCCTGCAGGAAGTTTTCTAAATAATTGTAAGTTCTGCCTACTATACCTAATTTCCTGATTTTATGTAGTGCACCCTCACTCCAACACTCATAATATGCTCTTGCTACATCAAGGAATATTGCTACTGTCTTTTCATTCCTTTTGAAGCCTGTTTTAACATCATGTTCCAGCCTCAACAGTTGCTCTTTTGTACTATGTTGGCTTCTAAAGCCTGCCTGGGTTGGACTGTACAAATTATGCTTTTCTAGATGAAATTTTAGTCTGCTGTTGACTATTGTTTCATTAAACGATAAAACAGATTGTGTCATATCGTGCGCCAGACGGCGAACAGCAGCACGATTGTAGGTAAGGTTGTGTGAGACAGGGCCCTGATGAATGAACCGAGAGAAAGCGGGAACGAGTGACTCTTTTATGGTATACCAAATTTCACCCACTTTGTAATTTCTTTATGCAAGTTTTTTTTTGGTTGCAACAAGATACTTTTCCTTAGGATAGATCATACTAATATCTAAGTCTGTTCATACCTTTAAAAGGGGAAAATCATTAGATTACCGCTAATGTATCCTTGATTCCTTGGGGCTATCACTTTCTTCTAACAGGACTGTGAGCATACCTTGAGGGATAAGATCATACTGTGGGTCTATCATTTTTGTAGCATTTTTATTGACTTTTTTGACTATTTGTATATGCTTTGATGTAATTTTATGTGTTGTGATGGAATTTTCTGATAATTAAAAATTCCCTTGAGTGTGCCGGGTCAGCACGTTCCAAATTATCTGTATAAGCACTGTTATAGTTTTCCCACGTGTGTGCGTCTACATGTCGTCAAATTGTGTGTGTGCACGTGAGTGGTAACTTATATATTAATATATATAGTTTATAGACTGTCTGACTCCTCTGGATCTGTTGTAGAAGATAGGCGGAGAGAGAGAAGATTCTCGCTTTCCGGGACAGCCTCTATAAATTTCTACCATCTCACTCGTGGAAATCTATTTCTACTATCATCTCCCACTGTGGCTATCACTCATTCTAATCTATTCAGAAGGGACCAACCCAAGTCTTAATTCCCCTATTAAAAATCTACGACATCCCCAAAGAGCATAGTCCTTCAACAAACGCGTGTCACGTCCTGCTCTTATCGCGTGCCATCAGCTCAAGGTCATTCGATGTCTTTCGCATTCTCTTCATGTCTGTCTCCAGTTCTCTTCTCATGCGTTCCTTGGTCTCCCTCAACATCATTTACCTTGTGGATTCCAGAAAGAAAGACTGCCTGGTAATGCTAACAGCAACTGTCCTCAAAGTGTGCCCTAACCATCGCCAGCAGCGTCTTCTTCTCATCTCGTGTTCCACTGGTACCTGTCTAGTTCTTATCATCAGTTCCACAATGGTGGCTATGTCATTTCAATATTTTTATTCTACGCGAGCACTCGTTTATAAAAGCCTGTAGCTCTTTGGTTGTTGTTTTTTGTTGTTCTTTGTGTTTCATGGTCACACAACAGGACTATAACTGTCGCATGACGTTGCTTATTAACATATTGACAACTTCTTTTACAACTGCAGATCACTGCACACATACATATGTTCATATTTGCATTCATACAATTGCCTGCACACGTACATACAAACATTAAGTCATAAATATATGCATACACGCACACGGTTACCTAACAATGAAAAAAAGAAGTAGAAGATAGAGAAAGACTGAAAAAACAAACAAATAAACAATCAAAAGAGGCATAAGAAGAATTTTTAGGTTCACGATATTAAAATTTTTTTCTTATAAAATTAATCTCCCAGTAACATTGCAATTTAAATACCTCTTAAAATTTCTTTATATCTAATTCCAGACTATGTCTTGGAGTCTCATTCTTGTTACCATAACTAGTTTCCTTCCTCACATTCATATTCCTACCCCTAAACACATTTCTCTCCTCCCTCCCCCACCCACCCAAACGTTTCCTTGCACTTATGCCAGAGAAACGGTCAGTTACAGGTCTGGGCTGTAAGAAGTCAGAATCCTACAAGTCCCTGGTGTGTCCGCGCTTCACGTCTGCTGTGTGACTTCTCATTTGCATGCAAATTTTTGACGCATGCCTTATCTCAAGCGCTTGAAACAGGCAAGGTCATTTGGGATTCGGGTCATTAAAAAGGAAGATGGCACCAGTTGATTGGTCGCGACGTAGACGAAGTTCGCCTGATATAGGGCATGAAGGAGGCTTCCCCAGGAGGCTTCCCCAGGAGGCATTTGTTTCTGGACACGCAATAGGGACTTTGGGGGCAGAGTCCATACCCGGGCAAACTAGTTTGACCTTTTGTTATTGCAGACGCGACGAAATTCTATTTATGACAAATCTACACATAGACGAGAACAATTCGTAACAAAAGACGTTCAGGAATGTAAAATATCTTCAGGTAAACAACGTACAGAAGAATAGCAACACAGTAAGTCAATAAACACAACAATTTTAATCCAAAATCTCGCGACATAAACAATGAAAAGACATGTAGACACGTTATGACCTAAGGTAGTGTAACAGACTATTCTTGACGTAGAAGGCTCACACTGGATACCATAAATGTAAAGGCCCGTAATGTAGAAGCCCGTACTGACCACTATACATGTAAACAGTCAGGAATGGTCTGTGTTCGTCCAAGCGTAAGAAGTGTCCGTGACACAAATAGGACAGGCTCAGTTTGGCCACTGTAAATGTAGAGTTGAATGTTGAAGAATGTCCAGTATCAATGTTGGAAACGATTCTAAGCCCCACAGGCGGACATAATTATATCCAGGCCCTGGTTGGCCGCAACAATGCTGGCATTCGTTTGGATGACTTAAAAGTGTTGAGGTGTTGTATTAATATAGAGTGTGAGTAGACCTCAATGAATGCAAATGCGTGTATGAAAGTTCATGGAAGACAATGCATCTAAATGACATCACACGTGTTGTAATAATTACATGCAGTAATTCACATAGTTCTTGAAACACCTCTGACGTTTGATTGACTTTAATACATCACAACGACAGGTACGCCGACATCAACATAAAATAGTCATTGACAATTCAGGACATAGCATGTATGAATACAGTTCATCAGCCAGCGGTGCATGTATATAATAAAGCTGATCTCGTACAATTCCATCTTCGTCAGCTACAGCAAAATACAGCAAATATGTGGGTTTACACAACTCCTTTCTGACATCAGTAATTCAGATATATATATATATATATATATATATATATATATATATATATATATATATATATATATATATATATATATATATATATATATATATATATGGGTCTACAGCAGGCCGCGCAATATGGCGGGCTTATAGATATGATGGCCTCCGTGATATTTTTATAACAAACAGGGTGAGTCCAACCTTGTTAAATAGCATCACCGCAGATAGCGGGATACAGCACCTGTAAAGTTCTTTGGGCATACACCAGCCCAGTGCATATAATATTAGAATACTTCGTGAGCTCCATTACTGGTATTCATAGATGGACTCTTTCCCGCCCAGGGAAAAGTCGCTAGCTGGCTACAAAAGTCATATATCATTCTGGCAATAAAGAAACTGTTTTAAGGGTAAATTACATTAATGTCCCTCAGAATAAATATCATAAAAACTCACTCGCCTCCTAGGGGCATCAGAATATAACATTGGGGAACAATCTGTAACCATCTTGGTCGAACACACAGAGGACTTTCCCCAAAACCGTCTTGACCCTTTCAAAACTTCAGCTCGACTCTCCTAACACAGGATGTCTTAAATCGCGCCAGATTCTTCGCGCATGCGTCGTGACCCTAGACCCTTGAGCTAAACTCAGATGGGTGAACATGTCAGGAAAAGCTGACATCGGTCCTAAAATTAGACGCTGAGTTAACAGACAAGTGGGACAACCACCACTGTTAACTACAATCATGAGTACCTCCCCTTTGATCAAGAAACTATTAAATTAAAGTCTCCAAAATTAACCAGGCACATTTTACATACTATAGACTCAGCAAACTGACCGCAACAGTTTACTGCATCCCCCGGGGAAAAAAATGATACATTTTTTTGTTGAAATACATCGAAGAGCAAGATACAACAAGCTCATAACGCACAAATAATGAGCAGATGAGAAGTATCACAAATAAATATAACGCCTAACATGAGGCTAACTTGAGGCATAGAACGTCAGGTGAGAATATCTCAGTGTCACGTGACCGATAATCTATTTTACCATCTTGTCCATAATTTGATTACTCCTTTAAATGTTCTGTTTTCCTGGACATTTTGTAATTTCTTTTTCTTTCATTTTCTACCTTCGTGGCCAAACTTTTTCACCTTCTCAAAACCCTCCCCGAGGTTTGTTTACGTTTGGCCTTAGTACTAAATTCCTTCAACGGCCAGCGTAGAGGTAACGTAATGTTATCTAAACGCACCTGTGGTCCGAACAGGGGAATTTCTCTGGTCGCTTTAAAGCCTTTGATCACGAGGGAAAGGGTCCCTGTGTTTGGCTTCCAGAACGCTGCTTCGGATCATAATATTATGCATCCTGGAAACAGGGGGAGACAAACCCGCGGTCAGTCTTTGTGTTTTTGCCCCTTAGACAAGATAGAGCATAATGTTATGCATTTCTCTACCTGGGGAACTTTCGCACGATTTCTGTTGTCTTACTCTAGATTACGTCTTTCGCCGAACTTCTGTAGAAATATGCAGGCCAGGTGTCCGGGGGGAGCGTCCTTTGTAATCTATAAGAGTGATGGGTTTAATAGACAAAGACATTCGTGAATTTTCCTGGCCCGTAGATGACCATCATGAGATAAGGCAAACTTTAACACAGTACTAGAATGTGTTTGCCTATGTTCTAGTCATTTTCGGGGTGAGTTGACATATCTTATAATTATAATATGATATATTCATGTTTGCTTTTTAAATATGTATCTGTTAGGAAAGTGAATTAATTTTTGAGGATTTCTCCTAGTAATTTAGTTCAGTGATAAGGTAGCGCTGTCTACGGCCTAGTAAGGGTGCTTAAACTGTTACGGTTTATCATGGGTTAAATGTTAAATTTACAATAACAGATATTAGGCGTAGAATCAGTCCACAGATGCTTATCAGGGGTTAAGAATAGGCTAAATTAACTGTCATTTATGTAAGATAATGTCAGGTGTGGATTGTTCACTTTGAAACTGAATAGTGAGATGCAGGTAATAACTCTGGATTATAGGAGATAGTCACTTATTCCTTTTGATAGATATTTCTAGTGGCAAGGGAGGATCATTTTATGCTTACTTGTGTGGCTAGGCACTAGTCTATAACTTTCACAGAAAGCAGTCACCAGGCATAGATATAATTATATCTTATGATTCAGTCACAACTGTATTATTATAGCAAGAACATTGCAGTTTCTGTGTACTCATTTTGTGGAATGCTAATATTTTGTTTCCCCAAAGGGACATATGATTTATTTGTGTAATGTCAAATGCTGTAATCTGTTTATGTAAATTCATTTAATGTTGTAAGATGAATAAGCATATTCATTTAACTGTAACTACAGGTTAGGTTTCCTGTATGTTGAGATTGGGAGAAGAGGAGTAGATTGTTGCTGTCAGAACAGTTACTGACAGGTACCTGGGTGTGCAAAAGATATTAAGCCTATGCGGGCGCGTGTTGATAATTGATATTTTTAAGGAACAGGAGACATGGTTAAAGACAGCCCTAAACTATCATAGCAATAACTACAATAAATTTAATCCCATAGTGGAGCGAAACTTTCTGTATAAAGTTAGTGTGATTTATTATTTGCTTGAAGTAAAAGGGTGTCTCTTTTTGGGTCTCAGTTTCAGGGAGACCGAATCGCTAGAGCAGACTCCAGTCAGGCGAAGAAAGTCATATACTCTTCGATCTAGAGGGTTTCTGATTAATAATAATAATAGCCCCTTCAGTCATAACTGACTATGGGAAAGCGCCCCTGAGGTGACAGCCCTCAGCTGCTTATTTTCCTGGTGCTCCTTTCGACGTTTTCTCCTCACCTCTGCTTCTTGTGTGAGCCTCTCTTCGCGCAATCTGAGGTGGCGCCGTAAATAGCATCGCCACTTAGTGCGATCGGCAGCTTCATCCTGCCATGTTGCTGGATCCATGTCCAGTGCCCTCATATCTCTCTTGCACACATCTCTGAACCTCAGCTGTGGTCGCCCAACTGTTCTCTTGCCATCTGCTAATTGTCCGTAGAAGATATCTTTTGGGATGCGACCATCTTCCATGCGGCGAACATGGCCAGCCAGCGAAGTCTGCGCTGTCTAAGAAGCGTATACATACTTTGAAGGCCAGCACGTGACAACACCTCGACATTTGTCACTTTATCTTTCCACGAGATGCCGAGGATGCGGCGTAGACACCGCAAATGGAAGGTATTGAGCCTTCTTTCTTGCTTAGCATAGGTCGTCCAGGTCTCGCTGCCATATAGGAGTGTGCTGGTGACGCAGGCATTATATACCGCAGCTTTGGTCTTCATTGTGAGTTTAAAGTTTCCCCAAACACGCGATGTGAGGCGGGCAAAGGTAGCTGCAGCTTTGCCAATGCGGCTGTCGATTTCTGTATCCAGTGAGAGTTTGTCATTGATGGTAGACCCTAGGTATGTGAAGTGGTGCACCACTGCCAATTCATAGTTATCGATAGTGATAACTGGTGCAGCACCCACATCCTGACTCAGCACATTCGTTTTCTTTAGACTTATTGTGAGGCCAAAGTCCTTGCATGCTTTAGTGGAGCGATTCATCAAGCTCTGAAGCTCCTGTTGGCTTTGAGTGACGACTGCAGCATCATCAGCGAACAACAAGTCTCTTATAGTGACCCTTCTGATTTTTGTTTTTGCCTTCAGCCTTGAAAGATTAAACAGACGGCCATCTGACCTAGTGTGAAGGCATATTCCTTCAGTTGCATCTCTGAATGCATGTTTCAAGAGTAAGGCAAAGAAGATTCCGAAGAGGGTCGGAGCCAGAACACAGCCTGTTTAACGCCACTTCGTATATCAAAGGGATGTGACGTGCTTCCAGCATATTGGACTGTTCCCTTCATGCCGTCATGGAATGATTTTATCATTTCCAGCATTTTAGAAGGGCAGCCTATTTTCAGGAGGATTTTAAAGAGTCCATCCCTACTAACCAGGTCGAATGCTTTTGTGAGGTCTATAAAGGCGATATATAATGGTCTTTTCTGCTCTCTTGATTTTTCCTGAAGCTGGCGGAGAGAGAAGATCATGTCTGTTGTTGATCTGCCAGCTCGGAATCCACACTGTGACTCTGGATATATGCGCTCAGCTAACTTGTGTAGTCGCATTAAGATGACTTTGGCAAAAACCTTACCAACAATACTAAGAAGAGAGATGCCTCTGTAGTTATTGCAATCACTTCTGTCTCCTTTATTTTTATACAGTGTTACAATCTTGGCATGGGTTTCTGAATACCGCTAGCGTAACGAATCGTCAACCCCGTTCCTGAATCAAAACCCCTTTTTGTCAACGCCAAGTTAAGCTCACGCAGTGCAACAAAGCCAACGCAAAATCTGGAATCGCCAAATGCAGTAGTAGTTCTCTACTCGCCTATTGGATTACCAGCCAGAGCATCGCGGCTTCCAGAATATCAAAACCGCCCAGCATGCCTATAGCAGAATTCCATATCACCCGCCTTTTTTGTGCCTAAACGGGGCACTCAGCAAACCACAGCCAAACCAGTTTAAACAGGATTTACAGCCAAGCAGAGCCTAGCGCCGGATCAGCGCGCCTGGGACTCTTTGTCCTCAAGTGACTTCTTCTGGTGTATTTTTTGGATACTTAAAACCTCGCACGTATGAGCAGCCATCTATGGACAGAGTTCCAGCCCCCCTCTCGCGAGTAGCGGTCACCAACGTTTAGCACCAACAAAGAAAGTTTTGTAGGCTAGTCCCTCATGAAGGATCTACAAGTAATACACTTTCTGGAGCTAGCACATTTGGTCCCACGAAAAACGGACAGGCTGTCGCCAAGTTTGTTTATTTGGTCAGCAGGAGATAAACAACGTCTTCCAGTGTTCCCTCGCGCAATTAGGGGTCACCAACGTTTAGCCCGACAAGGAAAGTTCGGTATTTCACTTCAGTCATCTTGAAGGATATTTATCGGTAAGACACTTCCTGGAGCTAGCGCCTTTGGTCCCCGAAAGCGGACCCTCTTTCGGACAGCTTAGTTATTTTCTCCGCGTTCTACAGTTTTTATGAGTGTTGGTGGTGTGTGTGTTTGTGGGTGTGTATTTGCATTATTGGTGGTTATTGATGATTATTGATGACTATTGATGAATATTTTGATTATTGATGTAATTTATGCTGTGTATGATGATATGCATTAATTCCATGCTTTTCTTCTTTAATAAAGTTTACACATTTATTAATGCGCTGTTCCCGACCCTTTTCATCCATAATTAACTTGGTTTAGCTCTTTACTATAATCTCTATGTTTGATAAGAGAAAAGAGTGAGAGCAGGAGATGCTTAGACAGAGAAAAGTGAGTTGAGGCTTGGAGAGATCATTTTGGTAAATCTTCTTCCAGGTTGTCTCAAGTCCATCTCCTATTTACACCTTTCTGTGTGTGTAATCTATAACTCTGTCAGTCCACTATCCCTTGTCGATTTCACTACTATTGTCCAACTCGACAAATACTCTACACTTTACTCAACCACGACAATTAATGGGGTCTCGCCGCGGAATTTGAACTACATCTGCAGAAATCGCAACAGATGAGGTTGCAGTCTGGTAGGAATCTCTCACAAGATTCTATTCTGATTCTTAGAGTTTAGTGTTCTGCAGATTATAGGAATTTCTTTCCCCTAGATATATCGAACTATTTCTTTTGGGTGGAAGTCGGAACAGCGTTTTTTCTCCACAGCAATCATAAATATTAAGTTACATTTATTGTTTATGCTACACATGAGACAGCTGGTAAAGGTTGATGGTATCACTGCTGAGTTTTTGGTTGACAAATCTGACGACTATTGTTGAAAAAGTCAGAAAGTTTTTTTTTAAGGGTTAATATTTTTTTTCAGGAGTAGCTCTTTAATCTGAGATAAGAAGCTACAGATAGTCAGTTACTAGCTTGCATCTGTACCAAGGGAGGGTGTTCATTCGGATGATAGTAACCAATCCTCTCAATAGCTTAGTACTGACAGAACTGGGGTGAAGTGATAGTAATAAGTTTTACATCACTTCCATTTTTTGGAGTTTTTTGGGTTTTTGCTGGTCGCAATCAGAGTAGCTACAAACTTTCTTGTTTTCAAAGTTCCCAGGCTAGCTTAGATTTTATTGATTATTAAGTTAATCAGCACCTAGTGGACTAGGTAACTAAGATCTCTAGGTTCTATTCTTCTATAGTGTTTGCTCACCCTGATATAATGGCCGATCTAGATAAAGTGCATAGGATTGACCTCGAGGTAGCTAAGTACATGAAGTACAAGGATAGCGAAATCCAGCCCTTTCTAGAATTTGCAGTAAGCCTGCAGGATCAATACGAGGTAGACAATTGGTTTGACAGCCGTTTAATTTTGGCATGGTCCTGTAAACAAACTGGGGAGAGTGAAGCATTCACCCGACAGTATGTAGAAGAAGTGCTAGAAGATGAGAAGCAAAAGGAAAAGCAAAGACAAGAACGGGACAAGCAATTGGAAATGGAGCAACAAGAACGGGACAAGCAATGGGAAATAGAGCGCCAAGAAAGGGACAGAGAAAGCCAAGAAAGGAGCAGGCTACACCAAATCAGAATGAATGAACTGGATAGCCAAATTCGGAGGGTGGAAACAGATACTAAATGTAGTCACTCTACTTCCCCTTCTACTGTGCCCTTAACGGTCAACACCCCTGCAAACCTTGCGCCCATGAAAGAAAACTTGCCTGCTAAAACCGAACCCCAACTCCAGAAAATTGACTTTCCTTTGGACTTGGATCCGAAGCCCAAACAAGGAAAGAATTTACGTCGGGACAGCAGACCTAAAACCACAGGGAAAATTACGGAACGTTCCCAGGCATGGAAACTGCACAAAGGTGAGAGAGGTGCTAACAAGCATTGTAATACGGATTGTTCCCGTCTGGCAAGCGGCGAACCCCGAGCCTCTCACGCTCCAGACCGAGCAGCACCTAACCGACACGTGACGTCGAGAAAAGGGAGCCACACCCTATCACGTTATATTTCGCTAGATTCCCGGCCGGACAGCGAAAAACCATATGCAGAGGCGTATCCCTCCAACTCAACGATCGTAGAAAGGAGGTGCCGCTCCTCTCATCACCCTGAGCGGAAAAGGTGCAAGAATAAGTCGCCTGCTAAAAGGGTTAAAGTTTCCTAACCGTTCCAAGGAACTTTGGAAAAACCCACCGAGAGTTTTTTCTCGGGCACTTCACGATCTAACGGGATCTCAAACCGTCCAGTCCGTTGCATGCATACTGCGGAGCCTGTCAACCAGGAAGTGGATCTTGCATTGCAGGACAAAGTTCAACGGACGCCATTAACTTCCTCAGGGGAGGGCAAAGTTGACGTTTATGGTGGACACAGGGTTCCATGCGAAGGGATCCCTGGTATTCCATTTGAGTCTCTCACACTTCTCAGGGCAGAAGACAGTGAGAAAAGCTGCCTTACTACTGTACAAGGAGCCATTGTTGAGAGCCTTGGCTTACGTCATGCTAGTACCGGTAAAGCGACTCAACAAACTCTGCAACTCGCAGATATTACCTATCTTTCTCCACGGATAGAAGGTACGGAGATCTGTTATGATTTAGTAGAACCCCAGAATGCGATCGATTACTCTCTGCTTCAGGCAGCTGAGTTCTCTCATTCAAATCGCATTATTCCAGTGGTCTCAATCCCACTGATGGACAGCAAAGTAGTCGCCTCCGCCAGGCCATTACAGAGCAACTTGATCATTTCCGTTGACCAAGCCAGAGTTGTGACTGGCAAGGCAAGGAAAGCTCCAGACCCACCTTTAGACGGCACAGGTCTTAAGATTGATCAATGCTCCCACCAAAACAGGGGAGTAGGTGTGGAGAGGCAGAAGGAAAATGCTAACATTTCTTCGGCCAACGAACGGCTTTATTTACCAACTAGGGTTACACGCGCGCGAAAAATCCCAATAGACTGCAGCTATAGAGGGTTATTCAAGGCCACGCCCGTGACAGGTAAATATATACATAAGCAGCCTGAGCCCAACAAGGATTACACCGCGCATAACAGGCGGATTATCTACGCAGTGGCCAGTGAGTTCAGGCAGGGCCGAAAACCACAACAGGTGCGGATAATTTTCCGGACCATAAACAGGCACAGCGAATTGCGGAAGCAAGGTCAGGTTCACACGGAAACGAAAGGCGTCAGTGTCGACTGGCCTCGCAAAATCCCATTCGCTGAACGTCTATTAGACAGAGGGAAGAAAAGAAATGAACTCGGAGCTAGTCATACAGTACTGACAGAAATTGGAAACGTATTTGGTTTATGAGTATTGGATGTTCCAATGACAGGTAACGGACATCGATGGAAAAGATAAATTACTGTCATTTTTGTCCGTATTCCTCGAACTTTAAAAGAGGTAGCACTTGTCACGTGACCGATAATCTATTTTACCATCTTGTCCATAATTTGATTACTCCTTTAAATGTTCTGTTTTCCTGGACATTTTGTAATTTCTTTTTCTTTCATTTTCTACCTTCGTGGCCAAACTTTTTCACCTTCTCAAAACCCTCCCCGAGGTTTGTTTACGTTTGGCCTTAGTACTAAATTCCTTCAACGGCCAGCGTAGAGGTAACGTAATGTTATCTAAACACACCTGTGGTCCGAACAGGGGAATTTCTCTGGTCGCTTTAAAGCCTTTGATCACGAGCAAAATGGTCCCTGTGTTTGGCTTCCAGAACGCTGCTTCGGATCATAATATTATGCATCCTGGAAACAGGGGGAGACAAACCCGCTGTCAGTCTTTGGGTTTTTGCCCCTTAGACAAGATAGAGCATAATGTTATGCATTTCTCTACCTGGGGAACTTTCGCACGATTTCTGTTGTCTTACTCTAGATTACGTCTTTCGCCGAACTTCTGTAGAAATATGCAGGCCAGGTGTCCGGGGGGAGCGTCCTTTGTAATCTATAAGAGTGATGGGTTTAATAGACAAAGACATTCGTGAATTTTCCTGGCCCGTAGATGACCATCATGAGACAAGGCAAACTTTAACACAGTACTAGAATGTGTTTGCCTATGTTCTAGTCATTTTCGGGGTGAGTTGACATATCTTATAATTATAATATGATATATTCATGTTAGCTTTTTATATATATATCTGTTAGGAAAGTGAATTAATTTTTGAGGATTTCTCCTAGTAATTTAGTTCAGTGATAAGGTAGCGCTGTCTACGGCCTAGTAAGGGTGCTTAAACTGTTACGGTTTATCATGGGTTAAATGTTAAACTTACAATAACAGATATTAGGCGTAGAATCAGTCCACAGATGCTTATCAGGGGTTAAGAATAGGCTAAATTAACAGTCATTTCTGTAAGATAATGTCAGGTGTGGAATGTTCACTTTGAAACTGAATAGTGAGATGCAGGTAATAACTCTGGATTATAGGAGATAGTCACTTATTCCTTTTGATAGATATTTCTAGTGGCAAGGGAGGATCATGTTATGCTTACTTGTGTGGCTAGGCACTAGTCTATAACTTTCACAGAAAGCAGTCACCAGGCATAGATATAATTATATCTTATGATTCAGCCACAACTGTATTATTATAGCAAGAACATTGCAGTTTCTTTGTACTCATTTTGTGGAATGCTAATATTTTGTTTCCCCAAAGGGACATATGATTTATTTGTGTAATGTCAAATGCTGTAATCTGTTTATGTAAATTCATTTAATGTTGTAAGATGAATAAGCATATTCATTTAACTGTAACTACAGGTTAGGTTTCCTGTATGTTGAGATTGGGAGAAGAGGAGTAGATTGTTGCTGTCAGAACAGTTACTGACAGGTACCTGGGTGTGCAAAAGATATTAAGCCTATGCGGGCGCGTGTTGATAATTGATATTTTTAAGGAACAGGAGACATGGTTAAAGACAGCCCTAAACTATCATAGCAATAACTACAATAAATTTAATCCCATAGTGGAGCGAAACTTTCTGTATAAAGTTAGTGTGATTTATTATTTGCTTGAAGTAAAAGGGTGTCTCTTTTTGGGTCTCAGTTTCAGGGAGACCGAATCGCTAGAGCAGACTCCAGTCAGGCGAAGAAAGTCATATACTCTTCGATCTAGAATGTTTCTGAATACCGCTAGCGTAACGAATCGTCAACCCCGTTCCTGAATCAAAACCCCTTTTTGTCAACGCCAAGTTAAGCTCACGCAGTGCAACGGAGCCAACGCAAAATCTGGAATCGCCAAATGCAGTAGTAGTTCTCTACTCGCCTATTGGATTACCAGCCAGAGCATCGCGGCTTCCAGAATATCAAAACCGCCCAGCATGCCTATAGCAGAATTCCATATCACCCGCCTTTTTTGTGCCTAAACGGGGCACTCAGCAAACCACAGCCAAACCAGTTTAAACAGGATTTACAGCCAAGCAGAGCCTAGCGCCGGATCAGCGCGCCTGGGACTCTTTGTCCTCAAGTGACTTCTTCTGGTGTATTTTTTGGATACTTAAAACCTCGCACGTATGAGCAGCCATCTATGGACAGAGTTCCAGCCCCCCTCTCGCGAGTAGCGGTCACCAACGTTTAGCACCAACAAAGAAAGTTTTGTAGGCTAGTCCCTCATGAAGGATCTACAAGTAATACACTTTCTGGAGCTAGCACATTTGGTCCCACGAAAAACGGACAGGCTGTCGCCAAGTTTGTTTATTTGGTCAGCAGGAGATAAACAACGTCTTCCAGTGTTCCCTCGCGCAATTAGGGGTCACCAACGTTTAGCCCGACAAGGAAAGTTCGGTATTTCACTTCAGTCATCTTGAAGGATATTTATCGGTAAGACACTTCCTGGAGCTAGCGCCTTTGGTCCCCGAAAGCGGACCCTCTGTCGGACAGCTTAGTTATTTTCTCCGCGTTCTACAGTTTTTATGAGTGTTGGTGGTGTGTGTGTTTGTGGGTGTGTATTTGCATTATTGGTGGTTATTGATGATTATTGATGACTATTGATGAATATTTTGATTATTGATGTAATTTATGCTGTGTATGATGATATGCATTAATTCCATGCTTTTCTTCTTTAATAAAGTTTACACATTTATTAATGCACTGTTCCCGACCCTTTTCATCCATAATTAACTTGGTTTAGCTCTTTACTATAATCTCTATGTTTGATAAGAGAAAAGAGTGAGAGCAGGAGATGCTTAGACAGTGAAAAGTGAGTTGAGGCTTGGAGAGAGAGATCATTTTGGTAAATCTTCTTCCAGGTTGTCTCAAGTCCATCTCCTATTTACACCTTTCTGTGTGTGTAATCTATAACTCTGTCAGTCCACTATCCCTTGTCGATTTCACTACTATTGTCCAACTCGACAAATACTCTACACTTTACTCAACCACGACACTCAGCACATTAGAGAAAGCATTTCTCAAAGTATACACGTATCCTGGGAAATGCCACCAACGTACACTACAGTGTTGACAAAGTTATAATGCAAACCAAAAATTACATACATATCATATTATATTACATCAAGTACCTTATTTCCAAGTTTAGCAATGGACAAATCATCAAAAACAGTGATACAATCACTTTAACCAATAAAGGTACATTATTCTAACATGCAATATATGATTTAATATAATGTTATACAATATTAATAATATAGCAGATAAATGATGTCGCAGATCAAATTCTAAGCGGGCGCATCTACAGTGTCATCCGACTGGTAAGTATGGACATCGTAATACACCATAGATACATGTACAGATTCTCCCAGCACCAGTAATGATTCTGCTGAGAAAATACAAATAATTCTATATGATAACCGTAAGATTTTCTAATATACAGCAATCAAACATTCATTATAAACTATAAACTGGGGCTTTGCGAACTTTCGTCCCTTATATTGCTATAACTAAACCTTCCTCCGTTATACCAAAGATGGTAACAGAGAAAGAAATCACCCAATTTACAACTTTAAGGTGAACACAAATGTGTTAACATATACTGTTATAGTAAAGAACTGTCATAAGTCTAGACGTGTATAAGGAAATTTAGGACACAAGAGTTAAGTGGAGTCATGTGGGCATCTAGACAGTATATCCGCCATGACATTATCCGAACCACGGATAGCTCGTACCGTGAAATGAAAAGGCTGAAGAGCAATGGCATATCGAGTGGATCTCGAGCTCTTCAAATTCTTACTCTGAATAGCTGTAAGAGCTTTTTGGTCAGTTTCCACAATGAAATGCGCACCAAGAAGGAATCTTTGTAACTTAGGGAATGACCAAACCAAAGCCAACAATTCACGGTCTAGAACCGAGTAATTCCTTTCTGCCGCATTCAGTTTCCTAGAGATATACATTACAGGATGCAGAGTTTCTGAATATTCCTGCATTAATGCCGCCCCGATCCCCGTGGATGAGGCGTCACTACGAAGAACAAAAGTCTTATCAGTAACAGGTAGCATTAAGATTGGAGGAGATAAGAATAAATTTTTAATCTGATCCAATGAAGATTGGCATTCATGGGACCAGCGCACCATATTAGGAGACCCTTTCTTTAATAGGGTTGAAAGAGGTGCCATAATCGAAGATAGATTCAGAATGAATCTCCAGTAAAATTGTATTAAACCTAAGAGACTACGTACTTGCTTCTTCGTATTAGGAATAGAAATGTTTAGTATCTTAGAAGTGTTGTGGTCCTCTGTCTTCAAGAGACCATGACCAACACGGTGACCCAGGAAAGAAATTTCACTCAACCTGAAATAGGCTTTAGAGGGTTTTGCAGTCAAACCATGCTCGCGTAGAGTAGATAGTAACTCATATAAACCCAAATAGTGATCTTCCCAAGAATCACCGAAAAGACAAATATCGTCAAAGTATGCAATGACATCTGAACAATGTGAGAGAATTCGACGCATCATGCGTACGAAAGTAGCTGGAGCGTTCATAAGGCCGAAAGGCATGAAATTCCATTGAAATAAACCCCTAGGTGTTGAGAAAGCAGTGAGAGGTTTGGCTCGTTCAGTTAACGGAACTTGCCAATAACCTTTTGACAAGTCTAGTTTGGTAAAGAATCGAGAATTAGAAAGTCTAATAAGTAGATCTTCTAACAAAGGCATAGGTTCAGCATCAAATTTCGCAACTTGATTTAATTTGCGATAATCAACGCATAGACGTTTTTTTTTTTTTCGTACGCCCGCTAATACTCGAGGCGAAATCTCAGTTTATTATTTATGTCTAACCTGACATTGATTTTACGTGAGTATCCCTTTATTTCTTGTACAGAGACAGGTGTCCCTCGCCATTCAGGCAAATACTCGCCGATTTCGGAGGTACTCATTGCAGCTGGGTCGGCTCAGGAGCCGCCAGTCCCTGGTCGACGACACTCCTTCAAATGTCCTCGCCAGGTCTCGAGTTAATCCAGTCCAAATCCCGGTCGACGAAAAATCCTGAAATGCCGTCGCCCGGGTTTGATCCTGTATCACCCGGTCGCCAGAGCGGTGTTGTAACCACTACGCTAGCGCGGCTCCCAAAGACGTATGTTATTGTCTTTCTTTCGAACAATAACCATGGACGAAGAGTATGCTGAAGTGGATGGTTCAATAATTTTTAATTGTATCATTTCATCCAATTCTTTCTCGACTTGTGTCTGAAAATGAAGGATAGGGTAAGGTCTGACCCTGATAGAATTATGGTCGGTAAGTATTATGTCATGTTCAATGACACTTATTTTTCCAGGAATGTCGGTAACGACATCCTGAAAAGTTTGTAACATAGAAGAAACTTGTCGCTGTTCCTCAACTGATAAATTAGGAGAAACAGTAACGTTTTTCCATGATTCCGTAGAATGAAGTGGAATCACTGGAAATGGAAGATTAACATCAGAAAAAATAGTTTCCTCATCCTGTATTACCGACAGGGATGAGTAATGACCATGTGGGACTGGAGCATCGTACGTATCCTGGAAAATAGGCTACAAATAATCTGATCGTTCATGAAATTCCGTAAGCATATTTATATGAAAATTTTTATGCTTTCCATCAATATCGACAACATAGTCGACATCGGAAATTCTTGAGACTATTGCATACGGAACTTTCCATGCAATAAGAAGTCTGTTTTCCCTACAAGGGAGCAAAACAAGTGCTTTGTCGCCAGGACAAAGTTGTCGTAGGCATCTATTCTTATTTGCAAACTGCCTTGCCTTTTCTTTAGCAAATTTGGACGAGAAAGTTGCTAGTTTGCATGCCTCCATAATTTTCTGCCTGAGAGCAATGACATACTCATAAGAAGTTTGAGTGTCATCGTTAATATTATCAGCAGTTATAAGATCATGAAGTAAAGACATAGGACAGCGCGGTCTCGCGCCAAAGACAAGTTCGAACGGAGAAAAACCTGCATGTTCGTTGGGGACCTCTCTATATGCGAAGAGAGCCGCGGGTAAAACCCTGTCCCAATCCTGAGGATGATCCTCAGTTATCTTACCAAGTAAGTTCTTTAGTGTTCTGTTCAGACGTTCGACTAACCCATTAGACATTGGGTGATAAATACTATTTAGAGACCTTTTAAAATGCAGAGTAGACATCACCTGCGACATAGTGTCTGATATTAATTGGGTACCATGGTCTGACAATATTTCTGTAGGAAATCCCAAACGAAAAAATATCAGCCATAAAGCGTCTGCGATATCGACAGTGGAGATGCTCTTAAGAGGTATAGCCTCTGGCCAACGTGTGCACATGTCAACACATGTTAGGATAAATTGATGTCCCCTGGCTGACTTGATCTTAAAAAAGACCAATAATATCTATTGCCATTTTCTGAAACGGCCGAATAGGAATGTCTGCAGCCTGGATAGGCGCTGCATGACGTGGGCCTCTTGATTTCACTTCTTGACATATTTTGCAAGATCGGCAATAAATACGTATGTCTTTGTTTACAAATGGCCAAAAGAAAGCCGCAAGAACTCTCGACTTAGTACAGGAAAAACCCATATGTCCAGCACACTGAGAGTCGTGTGCATGTTGTAGAATTTGCACTCTTATACTCTTGGGCACGAGAATTTGTGAATGCATAGACGTAGACGAGTCTTGTACCATACGTACAAGTACGCCATTCTTCATTGTAATCCAAGATTTGCGATTTGTGTTCTGATTTGGATCACCTTTTTTTTGCAAGGATGAAGAATTTTTTTAAAGAAGGATCATCTTCTTGCAATTTTATGAAAGAGTCACGTGAAATTACCAATTGATCATCTTGGCTATGCACTTCGTTACTTTCAGTTGATGAAGTTTGAGACATATTAAGAGATTGGCAGCTTGGATATTTTGCTCTTCCCAAGCAGCAATCTGCTGCGGGGAACATTCCTTAACTCCGTGAATACAACCGATGATAAGATCCGCAATAGGATTTGGTAGAAGACACACGTGGACATCTCCCGTAAAGAAGGGGTAGAAATGTGAATGATAGCAGTTGGATATTTGTCCAAAGTGCCACCAAATGTCACACATTTGACCACTTTTCCAGTGGCACAGGTAGGATCTATAAGAGATTGCTTAACTCCGATAGTAGTGCATCCAGAATCGAGAAGTACAGAGACTGGATTACTATTCACTAGACCTTTATGTAAGACAAGAGATCCTCTCCCGTCATGCGCAACTGCAGCAGGGAGAGCGGGAAGAGGGTGACCACAACTTAAAGTACTTACAGTAGTCGGTTCGAACAATGTTGAGCATTGGGGGCATTGAGATGCCCTCCCAAACTCAAACGCAGAACAAGTGATAGCATTAGAGTTTTTATAATCATTCACTTGACCGGGACCCCAAGATGCAGCAATAGTGAATGCAGTCAGCGACCCATAGCTGTACTGCTTGCATCAGGATCAGCGAACCAGAGCTGGTCAAGACCGCACTCCACCTCCACGTGGTGGTCCTGGAAACAGTCTGCAGCAGTGCAGTCTGGCTGAGCGAGTGCGGATCGCAATGGGAAGGCAAACCCGGTCCCTAAAAAATGCCGTGCTGAAGCCGGATGTGTCGACCGAAAGGTGCAGATAACACAGCTTAAGCGTAAACAGACACAACGCAACCACCGTCCTTTTCAGGGCGAACGAAGAAGAAGAAGAAGATTCACTTGACCACAGGCTCCCTGAGACTCTTGTTGTGCAGAGTTTGCCTGGTGATAAGATCTATGTTTGTTATGTTGAGATCTACCACGATTATTATTCCCTCTGAAATTGTCAATGTTTACCCTACCGTGACCACAGTTCTGGTTCGAATCCTAGTTTCCACAATCACTATTGTCATTTCCCCATTGATTAGTGTATCTACCTGTTTGGTTTCGATGTCCCCGCGAAGAATAGCCTTGATAGTGTCTATTGTGACTACCTCTACGAAAGTTTCCATAATTATTGGACCCAAAATAACGAGGACTGTCAGGTCGAATCCAGTTCTTTGAAGCAGAACCATTATGTGATGGGTTACCTTGATTTTGATCATAATTACGATTGCTCTTCTTATTAAAGTTGTGTTGAGCACCTTGAAATTTACTAAGAAAATTAGGGCCGTATGGTGCTGCAGAAGCAACTGGCAAACCTTCTTTAACTTTAGAATTGCTAACAGTAACATGAGGGTGCGCAGTGACATACTGGCAACAATATTCTTCCATGTCCTTTATATTCTTAGGCTTACGCTCATGTAGAAAAGCAAGGAAAGACTCATTGACAAATGACATAACTTTGTCTCTAAGTAATAAGTCCATAAGGGCTTCATATGTATGTTCTGTTTTAGACAGCTCAATCCATCGCGTAAATGTAAGACGTATCTTTGAGATGAATTCTGAGAATTCTACACCAGTTTCAGGTAACATATTCTTGAAACGAAGACGATAACCTTCTTCGGTAAGTTGATATTTCTTTAATAAGGCTGCCTTGACAACATCATAATTATTCTTGTCAGGCTCATCTACCATGCTTAACATAGTCAGAGCTTCACCCTTAAGTATCTCTGACAACTGATTAACATACTCTGACTTATCCACCTTATGAGATTGACATGACCGTTCAAATCTATCCAGATGGAACGTTATATCGTCACTGGAAGAATTGAAAGCAGGTAGTTTGACTTTATAAGTAGTAGTATTTGTCTTATTACAAGTTGACTGATTATTTGGATCATTAGCATTACCCATATTCATCAACTTCAATTTCTCTAACTCCAAAGCTAAGAGTTTTTCTTCATGCTCTATTTTCGCTTTTCTCTCCTCAGCTTCTCTGTCTAACCTTTTATTTTCAGCCTCTTTTTCTAATCTTTTATTTTCATTTTCAATTTGTAGCTGGATTTTTCTCTCATCAGCCTCTCTTTCTAACCTTTTATCTTCAGCCTCTTTTTCTAACCTTTTATCTTCAGCCTCTTTTTGTAACCTTTTATCTTCGATTCTCTCTTTTGTTTTTCCATTTCCATCTGAAATTTCCTTTCATCTGCCTGCATCTGCAACCTTAAATTCTCAAAAGATTGCAAGGTATGTGTGCTTTTGTGATTGATGTTCATTTTAGCTTCCACGGTGCAATGCGTCCATTTTCTAGGCTTGTCCAAAAATCTAACGATTTTTTTCAACTTTTGTTACAGAACGTTTCATTTGGACGGTTAGTAGTATGAAGATTACCTTTATCGTCCCGTCACTTCGCAGAGATGTTTTCTGTAGCAATTAGTTTTATTACTACACTCTTATTTGCGACATTTATAGCTGTTTTTCACACATATTATCTCACATAGTGTGGCCTCTCTCTCCTCTGCTCAAGACAGGATAGTACAGCGATAGTAAAGAGGTGGTATGAATATACTATTTATCAGCTTTAAGTCTACATAAATATGTGGGTACCAGAGCTGTGGCATCAGCTAGTATTATATTCTTTGGAAATTAAGAATATTTTAATTTGAAAACACTTTGAAAACTGTATTATTGCAGGGCAGAAATCGAAAACGGCAATGAAGCTTATTTCTTTACCCTGATGAAATAACGCTTTCAATTGTTCGTTTTTCGTTAGTTTATTGTTGTTTCTGTGTTCATTCGACCGCTGTCTTTGATCATTGTTCCTGGGTACTTGAACATGCCTTCTGACATCTTGTCCGTTCTACCATTCTCTTTCATCATGCTTCCTAGGTACTTGAACACGCCTTTTGACATCTTGTCCGTTCTACCATTCTCTTTCATCATGCTTCCTATGTACTTGAAGACGACTTTTGACATCTTGTCCATTTTACCGTACACTGTGATCATGCTTCTTAGGTACTTGAACACGGCTTCTGACATCTTGTCCATCTACCATTCTCTTTAATCATGCTTTCTAAGTACTTGAACATGCCTTCTGACACCTTGCCTATTCTACCACTCACTTTGATGATGCCACCTAGGTACTTTATCTCGCCTTTTGGCATTCTTTGTCGTTTCTTTTTCCATTCTACCACTCTCTTTGATCATGCTTCCTAAGTACTTGACCTCTTTAGCAGCATGTTTAGTACAAGTATTGTTAATGTGGATGTTGAGTGAGATTTGATTTTGCTCTCTTCATTGTTTCTGTTTCAAAAGTGTTAATTGTATATGGTGCTCATGTTGTTGAGTTATTCACTTGTTCCTAGAGTCTTTTAATTTATATTTACAGTCAGTTTTGATCATCATCGAACAGTAATTGTTTTACAGTGTCTGATTATAGATTCGTGTATGATATTAGGCTTTAGTTTATTAGTATTTCAACACACGAGGAATGGTCTACGTTATCACAGGTAGTAGATTTACCGCGTGAACAGCGCATGGATTCACAAATATGAACCGTTTTCACTACAGCTGTTCCACGGGACTTCGAGGTATAAATATCTTGCCATCATTCGCCACAGAGAGGATCTGTCCAGATGCATCTCTACTTTGATTATTATACTACATTAGACCATCTCTCACGTCATTTTGAGTTCTCACGAAATATCGTTTAACCCCCACATTTCTTCATGTCAATACTTGTACCGTAGAGTCGACTGCATGCCTCGCATTCTCTTGATAAATTGGAGAGTAGTATCTGTGTGAAATCTGAACTCGAAGACAAACAACGAATTATAACCTAATAGAACCCCGAAGGAGATGTAAGCTCATTTACCACGTTGGATTTCTAGAACATTGTGCTGTGTGAATATGTTTGTATTTTCGCTTTTCAGAGACATCAGAGTGCGGTAGTCACTATTCCAGAGATAATTGAGAAATATTATCTCATTTTAACTTCACTTCAATGAAAAACCGTTGCATTGCTACCTCATTTAGTTCTGGAATAAAGTGAATTTGTATAATCTAGCTCGAGTTTTTTTACTAGGAACGCGGAAAAATACCATTAATCCTGGGAATAACGCGCTTTTTAAAGCAGCAGGAACGGGGGCAGTTCCGAAATGTCTCTATGTTCCCCCTTTTTCACCTACAAACCTGCAAAATCGTTCCCTGTGGTTTACTGGCAGTCCAGATCTTGTCTGATGGTTTTGATGATAAATTTCTTGAGCCATACTATTATCTTTTGAGCATACCAGTACAATAGATACTAGTTTGATTGTGTATCATTCTTTGTCAGCTATCTCAGGTTTTTCATCTCCGTTTCTTTAATATCTTGCCAGTCTCTTCTTCTCGCTTCTATTGATGGAAGCTGGAAACTTGTTTCATCAAACATTCATGACTCTACAGCTCCCCTAGGAGCATACGTCTTCAACAAATGTATGTCAAGTCTTGACGCCCTATGCTGTGACAATACGTCATTGTCGTGGTTTTGTGTAGTGTGTAGATGTGTTCAGTCAAAACAATGTTCATGCAACAATAACAGGGCAATCCACATAGGACGTCAGTAAACTCACGACGTATAAAGTCAATGAGTCTTGAAACAGCCGTTGACGTTTTTCTTCATTATTTATTGTGGACGCCACAGTGACAAAATGGTTACGCAAATGTGTAGGCACATCAAACAGTCATTATCACAGCAACATTCAATACAGCAATAAACGGTAGACAGCATTACAATGATGAGTCAGATGCATGTTATATTTCAAAGTGCTGTAAATGTAGTCAGGTGAACAACTCCATCCTTTTCTATAACAGCCAGGAGATAACCAGATGTATGAGATCAGTTCACTCTCCTTAGTTTGACTTCAGCAAGACAGACACGTCTGCCGAAGTATAAATAATGTCCTCAAGAATATCCTCTAGATAATAAAGGTTTTCTAAACCTAGTTCATTTAACAAAGTAGCAAGTAATGGTCCTTGGTACATGCATCAACCGATGCAGTACAATGCAGCGACATGTGAGCTGGGAAAGAACATCTCGTGACGACGACTTTCGGAGACAGGCTATGAATCGAAATCGCTCACGACCCAAAATCGATAGAGTTAATGAAAAAGTCAATTTACCTTGCTTTCATGAAATACACAGAAATATCACGCCTCCCGACATGTGGGAAAACACTAGAGGTATTATCTCGACTAAACGAAATATCCATAAGAGGACTACACATCCCTGACAGAACAAAAAATAGCGGAGATCCCCTCTTCAACGAGGCATCTCTTTCGCCATTCCAAATCGCTCACTCCCACTAGTGGTGGGCGGAAACCGATCGACAAACAACAAGACAAGTCATGCGCAGTCCAGCGCAAAAATGACCACAGCTCAAAAGTTAACTGCATTCGATACCAACGCGAGAAGACAAATGCTTACCGAGAAAAGTGACTATAAATTACAAGCAGTTGTTGCCCTTGCGTTATAAAACAGATATTGAAATAAAACGATGTTGCGAGAATTTATCACGCAACATATCACCACCTCCTCCCGATAAAAAAAAATGTGGAACATATTTTTTTTTCAATATCAAAGAGCAAGCGATAAGCGGCTCAAACGCACGAATTATGCGCTGATAATTAACTAAATTGCCAAACAATAGGCTAATTATAGAGTGTCTGGTGAGGATATACCTCAACAGAAAAATAAATATGTCTCAAAAAATATTCACATCGGGGAGGTGTCACCAACACACATCACGTTAGCATGTAAACACAATATACGTATGCAAGTTACTATAATCATCATTAAACAGCATACTCTAATATTGTCTTTAAAAATGGATGTACAAATCTGATAGGAAAATTTAAATAGTACATTCTTTGACATGTAATGACATAAGTACATAGTAAAGTTAAACTACATGACGATCCAGGACATATGCTCTGGTATTCCGAGGGTAAGTACACAATCTAGAACTCGTAAGGTAAGTCCTCAGCTCAACAATGACATTCTGAGAAAGTACAAGCAATATAATGCTAATTAATAACTAATATGCTTCATAAGGTACAATACATTATTAATAATTGTGGCTGTTTAGTAAACTAACTGCCCTTATATTAACTACTCAGTCCTCCTCTATCATTTTAAAAAACGAACAGAAGAAGATGACAACAAAGCACGATAGTGTGTACATATAAAGTAAGTACAGATGTGCTAATCTATTGTAGAAATATAGGTGTGTTATGACTCTGTAATATATAGAAATATAGGACAGAAGTATTAGTTGGAGTCATGTGGGCATCTAGACAAAATGTCAGCCATCACATTATCAGCACCACGGATAGCTCGTACCGTGAAGTGAAAAGGTTGAAGAGCTATAGCATATCGAGTGGATCTCGAACTCTTCAAATTCTTAGTCTGAATAGCTGTAAGAGCTTTCTGATCAGTCTCTAGAATGAAATGTGCGCCCAGGAGGAATCTTTGTAGCTTTAGAATTGACCAAACCATCGCTAACAACTCACGGTCTAAAACCGAGTAGTTCCTCTCTGCCGCATTTAGTTTTCTAGAAATGTACATAACAGGATGCAGAGTATTTGCATATTCTTGCATCAGTGCTGCTCCAATCCCAGTGGATGAAGCATCACTCCGAAGAACAAAAGTCCTATCAAGAGTAGGTAATCTTAAGATGGGAGGAGAAGAAAATATATTCTTGATTTGGTCTAGTGAAGATTGGCATTCTTCAGACCAACGGACCAGATTAGGCGAACCTTTCTTCAACAATGTTGAGAGAGGTGCCATGATCGAAGATAAATTTGGAATAAATCTCCCATAAAATTGAATTAAACCTAAGAGACTCCTAACTTGTTTCTTCGTTTTAGGAACAGAGATGTTCAGTATTTTGGAAGTATTGTGGTCTTCTGTCTTCAAGAGACCATGACCAACACGATGACCCAGGAAAGAGATTTCACCAAAACCAACAAAAGCTTTAGAAGGTTTTGCTGTCAAATTATTCTCACGTAGAGTGGACAGTAAGTCATATAACCCTAAATAGTGATCTTCCCAGGTATCACTGAAGAGACAGATGTCATCTAAGTATGCGATGACATCCGAACGATGTGACAGAATTCGACGCATCATGCGAACGAAAGTGGCAGGGGCGTTCATGAGACCAAAAGGCATAACATTCCATTGAAATAGACCCCTAGGTGTAGAAAAAGCAGTAAGAGGTTTGGCATGCTCTGCTAAAGGCACTTGCCAATAACCTTTAGACAAGTCAAGTTTAGTGAAGAATCTAGAATTAGAAAGTCTAATCAGTAGATCTTCTAACAAAGGCATCGGTTCAGCGTCGAACTTTGTGACCTGATTCAATTTGCGATAATCAACGCAAATTCGTATGTTCTTATCCTTCTTCCGGACAATAACCATGGAAGAAGAATATGGTGAAGTCGATGGTTCAATTATATTTAATTGAATCATTTCATCCAATTCCTTTTCCACTTGCGACTGAAAGTGTACAGGAATAGGATACGGCCTAACCCTAATTGGATTATTGTCGGTAAGAATTATGTCATGTTCTATGACATCTGTGTGTCCAGGAATGTCAGTGAGAACATCCTGAAATGTTTGTAACATCGACGAGTCTCGTCGATGTTCGTCACCAGAAAGATTAGGAGAAACAGAAACGTTTTTCCAAGATTCCGTGGAATGTAATGGAACCACTGGAAGGGGAAGGTTGACATCAGAGAAGGTAGCTTCCTCATCCTGAATGACAGACAGGGATGAATAATGACCGTGAGGTGCAGGAGCATCATCCGTTGCCTGGAAAATAGGCAGCAAATAGTCCGGACGTTCGTGAAATTCCGAAAGCATGTTTATGTGGAAAGTTTTATGCTTTCCATCAATATCGACCACATAGTCAACATCGGAAATCCGAGAGACTATTGCATACGGACCTTTCCATGCAATAAGAAGTCTATTTTCCCTACTGGGGAGTAGGACGAATGCTTTGTCACCTGGACAAAGTTGTCGTAGACATCTATTCTTGTTAGCAAACTGCCTTGCCTTCTCTTTAGCAATTTCTGATGAAGCAGTTGCTAGCTTACATGCCTCAATGATCTTTTGTCTAAGAGCAATGACATACTCATATGAGGATTGAGTTTCATCGCTAATATCATCGGCAGTGATGAGATCGTGTAATAAAGACATAGGGCCGCGTGGACGCGCGCCAAAGACAAGTTCGAAGGGAGAAAATCCTGTGTGTTCATTAGGGACTTCTCTATAGGCAAAGAGAGCCGCGGGTAAAACCCTGTCCCAATCTTGAGGATGATCTTCAGTTATCTTACCAAGCAAAGTCTTGAGCGTTCTATTCAGACGCTCAACTAACCCATTAGACATAGGATGGTAGATACTACTGAGAGATCGTTCAATATGTAAGGTAGACATTACCTGTGACATAGTGTCAGATATGAGTTGAGTGCCATGGTCTGACAATATTTCTCTGGGGAACCCCAAGCGAGAAAATATCAACCAAAGAGCATCTGCGATATCTGTAGTAGATATGCTCTTAAGAGGAATAGCCTCTGGCCAACGTGTGCACATATCGACACATGTAAGGAGAAACTGATGTCCTCTGGCCGACTTGACCTTAAAAGGGCCAATAATATCTATGGCCATTTTCTGAAACGGCCGAATAGGAATGTCAGCAGCCTGGATAGGCGCAGCATGTCGTGGTCCTCTAGATTTGACCTCCTGACATACCTTGCATGATCGGCAGTAAATACGAATGTCCTTATTGACAAAAGGCCAAAAGAAAGCCGCAAGGACTCTCGACTTCGTACGGGCAAAACCCATATGTCCAGCACATTGCGAGTCATGAGCATGTTGTAATATTTGGACTCTCATGCTCTTGGGAACAAGAATTTGCGAATGTGCCGACGTAGTCGAATCTTGTACCATACGTACAAGTACGCCGTTTCTCATTGCAATCCAAGATTTTCTATTTGTATCCTGATTCGGATCACCTTTCTTCGCAAGAACGAAGAATTTTTTTAAAGAAGGATCTTCTTCTTGCAATTTTATGAAAGAGTCACGAGTAATTACTAAGTGACTATCTTGGCTATCAACTTCATTATCACTATTCAGTGAAGTTTCGGGTGTTTGTAGAGCTTGTGCTCTTGTAACTACTGCATTTGTAGCTTGCATGTTATTATCTTCCCAAGCAGCAATCTGCTGTGGGGTACACTCCCTAACTCCGTGAATACGACCAATAATAAGGTCCGCAATAGGATTAGGTAAGAGACAAGCATGCACATCTCCAGTAAAGAAAGGAGTGGCAATGCGAATTACAGCAGTAGGATATTTTTCTAGAGTGCCGCCAAATGTGACACATTTAATAACCCTTCCTGTAGCACAAGATGGATCTACAAGCGATTGTCTAACACCAATAGTGGTGCATCCGGAATCGAAAAGTAGTGAGACCGGAGTATCATTAACAAGACCCTTATGTAGAATTAAAGAACCCCTCCCGTCATGCGCAACAGCAGCAGGAAGAGCGGGAAGTGGGTGACCACAACTCAAAGTAGTTATGGTACCCGGTTCGAATAAAGTACTGCATTGGGGGCATTTGTTTGCTCTTTCAAAGTCAAAAGCAGAACTAGTGACAGCGTCAAAGTTTTTACTATCAACAACATGATTACAGGCTCCCTCAGTTTCCTGTTGTACAGCATTAGCCTGCTGATATCTCTTTTTTTTGTGTTGAGATCTACCCCGACTATTATTACCTCTGAAGTTATCAGAGTTATTATTATCTCTGCAGTTATTATTGTCTCTATTGTAATTGTTATCCTGGTTCGAATACCAGTTTCCACGATTACTATCATGTTCACATTGATGCGAACATCTATTTGTTTGGTTTTGAGGTCTTCGGCAGGAATAACCTCTATTACCATATCCTCTTTTGAAATGCCTATAATTATTAGGGTGATAGTAACGAGTACTATCAGGTTGTCTCCAATTCTTCGAAGAAGAATCACCATGAAATTGGTTTCCATGATTTTGACAGAAATTACCGCTGCCCTTTCTATCAAAATTTTGTTGGGATCTACGAGCAAAGTTTTGACCATACGGAGCTGCCGAAGCAACTGGTAAACCTTCTTTCACCTTAGAGTTACCCATGGTTATGTGTGGGTGCGCAGTTACGTATTGGCAACAGAAATCTTCCATTTCTTTTATTGTTTTAGGTTTACGTTCATGAAGGAAAGCAAGGAAAGACTCATTGACAGACGACATGACTTTGTCTCTAAGTATTAAGTCCATAAGTCCTTCATAAGTTTTTTCCGTCTTAGATAGTTCAACCCATCGTGAGAAAGTAATGCGTATTCTTGCAATAAACTCGGAGAATTCAACTCCATTTTCAGGTAACATGTTTTTAAATTGTAGACGATAGCCGTCTTCGTTAAGCTGATATTTCTTTAACAAAGCGGCCCTGACAACCTCATAATTGTTCTTGTCAGGTTCATCCACCATATTTAATATACTTAGAGCTTTACCTGTCAGTATCCCTGATAACTGATAAACATATTTTGCTTTGTCTATGTTATGAGCTGTACATGCTTGTTCAAATCTGTCCAGATAGAACATTATGTCATCACTGGAAGGACTAAATGTTGGTAACTTAATCTTAAAAGTATCATTATTAGCCTTCCCAGAAGATGAACCCTTGTTTGAATCATTACCATTACTCATGCTCGTCAATTTCAATTTCTCCAACTCTAAAGCTAAGAGTTTTTCTTCATGTTCCATTTTTGCTTTCCTCTCATCAGACTCTCTTTGTAACTTCCTTTCTTCAGCTTGAGCCTGCATTTGAAGTCTTTCATTTTCAGCTTCTTTTTCAAGTCTTTTATTTTCAGCTTCTTTTTCAAGTCTTTTATTCTCAGCCTCTAGCTGTAGCTTTCTTTCCTCAGCTTCTGATTCCCTTTTTTGTTTTTCCATTTCCATTTGGAATCTCTTTTCATCCACCTGCATCTGCAGTTTCTTTTGTTCAGCTTCCATCTGCAGTTTCTTTTGTTCAGCTTCCATTGCTTTATCATATCGAGCAGTTGCAAATTCTTCTAACTTATCACCAGTCTTGCCAAGCAATTTACCCTGCTCAATAAAGTGCTCAAATGTAGACATGTTGTCTAACATATGAGTCCAAAACCTGAAATAATTAACTAATTTATTTCAAACCTAAGTGTAACAAGTCTTAATTAAGCACTTGTATATTCACATCACATTATATTATCCCAGTCTCTGTGGGAAACAAGTCTCCAATCAAAGAACTTGTATATGAAATATCAGCACTCAATCTTGATCATAAGTGCACTTCTCATTCAATAGTGCACGACACTATTCATCATTCATTTATCATCAGTGTAGTAGTAACAGTGCATTAGCATAGCCCATTAACTAATTACTATAACTGTAAACAATGACTATGTAAACACATGCAGAATGTAAACATTGAAAATGTAAACAATACAAACAATGTAAACAATAACAATGTAAACAATAACAAAGATCAGCAACAATACAAAAACTTTCGCAGAAATCACTAAAAATAAAGCAGAAATTAATGAAATATCACAAAAAATGTGACGATATCTGCGATAGAATTAAACAAAATACATGACACCACAGTGTATAAACAAAAATGTTGTATGAAACTAAATTATAGACAAGAGTAGGCTAACAAATACAAACAAATCACAACAAAACTAAAGAATGTGAAATAATAACGAAAACAATATTAAAACATGTCATCACAGCTAACATAAATAGCAACAGAAGTCGCTTAGCAAATTCCAGTATCGGAAATTTGCAAACCTTACAGAAAACGCTCACAATAGACGACCTCTATGACGTGGCATAATCTAACGGAGACACCACCCAACCGAGAACCCGCTGAAATATAAACATATAAATATACAAATAACATAACATATAGACATATAACATATAGAATGAGATGATACACAGAAGACTCAGCAGAAGTATAAGGGCACAGTTTACATACAAACAGGCCACTTAACTTATAGGCTTCCAATCGTAGAACAGCAGAAAAACGGATGTCAATCAACGTCCTAAAGAGCGAAGCTCCAACGATGATGGCACATCTGAACTGCTTCCACTGCTAACACGATGGTACAAGAGCTTCTGACATACTGTGTGTTGAGTTGTTTCGGCACTTGACCTTCTAATCCAAAAGTAAGTTGATGGAAATCGGTACTTGGCCTTCTTCAGAAAACAACCCGTTTCAACCGGCACTTGACCTTCTCAAAAAACGACAGCACTGGAACCTTGACAGCAGCAACTTGCTTGACTTGCGTAAAAGATAACAGCAGTCCGAGTTATCCGGCAACATGTAACAACGCCGGGTACTGTCAAATTCTTGTTTCCGTCAAAAAGTTGAAATTTTGACTTTTACCGGGCAACGCCGAGTACTTTGAAAATTTTGAAGATGTTGACTGTATTGAAGAATGTTAATTTCTTGAAGGATGCTGATGAATTCTTGTTGAAAATGAAGTGGGTAAGGGACCCCGTGTTTGCTATACCAGAATCAAACCAGCTTATGGCCACCAAATGATGCGTGATGCCATATGATGATGGATGGCATCCGCATGTCTGGTTTTGTGTAGTGTGTAGATGTGTTCAGTCAAAACAATGTTCATGCAACAATAACAGGGCAATCCACATAGGACGTCAGTAAACTCACGACGTATAAAGTCAATGAGTCTTGAAACAGCCGTTGACGTTTTTCTTCATTATTTATTGTGGACGCCACAGTGACAAAATGGTTACGCAAATGTGTAGGCACATCAAACAGTCATTATCACAGCAACATTCAATACAGCAATAAACGGTAGACAGCATTACAATGATGAGTCAGATGCATGTTATATTTCAAAGTGCTGTAAATGTAGTCAGGTGAACAACTCCATCCTTTTCTATAACAGCCAGGAGATAACCAGATGTATGAGATCAGTTCACTCTCCTTAGTTTGACTTCAGCAAGACAGACACGTCTGCCGAAGTATAAATAATGTCCTCAAAAATATCCTCTAGATAATAAAGGTTTTCTAAACCTAGTTCATTTAACAAAGTAGCAAGTAATGGTCCTTGGTACATGCATCAACCGATGCAGTACAATGCAGCGACATGTGAGCTGGGAAAGAACATCTCGTGACGACGACTTTCGGAGACAGGCTATGAATCGAAATCGCTCACGACCCAAAATCGATAGAGTTAATGAAAAAGTCAATTTACCTTGCTTTCATGAAATACACAGAAATATCACGCCTCCCGACATGTGGGAAAACACTAGAGGTATTATCTCGACTAAACGAAATATCCATAAGAGGACTACACATCCCTGACAGAACAAAAATAGCGGAGATCCCCTCTTCAACGAGGCATCTCTTTCGCCATTCCAAATCGCTCACTCCCACTAGTGGTGGGCGGAAACCGATCGACAAACAACAAGACAAGTCATGCGCAGTCCAGCGCAAAAATGACCACAGCTCAAAAGTTAACTGCATTCGATACCAACGCGAGAAGACAAATGCTTACCGAGAAAAGTGACTATAAATTACAAGCAGTTGTTGCCCTTGCGTTATGGGGGCCATATGGCCCAAGTTGAAAACCATTTGTCTATATAAACACAAACGTTAGACTGGCATGCCTTGTCAGAACGAGTTAATTTTTCTGACACCACTTTAGGACTTCCTAATTTGTTACCGCTCAGGTAGAAAGAGGACACACAATAACAATAAAAAATGCTGTCAAATTAGGAAATGATAGTCTTCAAGATAACTTGTTTATTTATCTTTTGGAGTGACCTGCGAATATTGCCGATACTTAAGTCTGACCTGATTATGACATTGGACCGGAACATGTCACGTAAATAATTCCTCTGATGCCAGTAATTAGCGACACTGTCCATCTTTCTCAAAGAACTATACTTTCCAATAAAAAAGATGTATAAGCGAAATATACAAAATTAAACACTGAGGTATGGTTTAAAAAATAAACTAAGCGGAAATTAAATTTCGTGTGGGCGAAATTTTTGGCTATAAGACTCGAGTGTTTTACGATTCGTGCCTGATTCCACTTCATGACTTTGATTCATTTGCACTCTTTCGCTCTCCTAACACACATTCACCTGTCTCTATGGCCTGAGATTTCGTTGTCGTGGACCTTCAGAAAAATTAAGAGGAACATGAAATGATGAAAGAAACAAATGTTTAATGAAACATCAGGAGACAAAAGATTTACGGGAGATGCTATTTTGTGTTTCGCTCAATTTCTGGGTGTAGTTACTAGTACTCAGCTCTGGGCACCAGCCATATGAGGCAGGTCTAGAAGACATTCGAGGCAACAAACTTGTGAGATGTACTCGTGCAACAAAAGCGATGCTAAAAGTCATTCGACTTTTGACGAGAAAAGGAAAAGTCAAGAATTCGCTAAGAACCAGCCTTTAGCAAACAACACTTCAGCGACAACCCATTGTTGCCCACAGAACAGCTTAGTTAACATACTTAGTTCAGTGTATGAACTCTGAATCTCTACTCATAATTCAAATTGTCCCATGACGAAAATCTCAAAAAGATAACATTCTTCCAACTGCTTTTACTAAGTTAACCATTTTCATTTGTTACCTTGTTTCAACAATATTTCATATATATACAAATATATAAATATGTATATATATATATATATATTTATATATATATATATATATATATATATATATATATATATATATATATATATATATATATATATATATATATATATATATATATATATATATATACAAATATATAAATATGTATATATATATATATATATATATATATATATATATATATACATATTTATATATACATATATATGTATATATATATATATATATATATATATATATATATATATATATATATATATATATATATATATATATATATATATATATATATATATATGTATGTATGTATGTATGTATGTATGTATATATATATATATATATATATATATATATATATATATATATATATATATATATATATATATATATATACATATATATATATATATATATATATATATATACATACATACATATATATATATATATATATATATATATATATATATATATATATATATATATATATATATATATCATCAGTAAATCGCTCTCCTGGCCGTCTCCAAACTCGAATCCTGCCATCATTGAATGACACAGCGAAGCGATATTCATCAGTGAAGAAAACTTGACTCCATTGTTGCCTTGTCCATCGGATGTGCTCGCGACACCAAGCAACACGGGCTCTGCGATGAGCAGGAGTAAGAGGGATTCTGACTGCAGGACGTCGAGCAGCCAGTCCAAATTCATGTAAACGTCTGCAAATGGTGCTTTGACTGACATTAACGTTTACAGTTTGTCTCAGCTGACATCTTAGAGTGGAACAAGTCACTGTTCGATGGCGCAGGGCTGACAACAAGAGGTACCGGTCATCATGTCTATTGGTGCATCTAGGGCGACCTGGCCGGTGGCGATCCTCCACACTTCCTGTGGCCTGAAATCTCTCCAAAATTCTTTGGATAGTAGAGTGTGACATTGCAAGCCGTCTAGCAACCTCACGGACAGATAAATCACTTTCAACCCACGCTATAGCCATCATTCTTTGTAAGGTGTCAAGACTTCTTCTCGGTGGCATGGTTTTTGCAAGTGATGAAACTACCCTAAGTCTGCTAATTGTAAAACAAATTAAGAGTGAACTCTGTTCACGAAAAGTCGCCATTGCACGTAGAATGTCAATCAGCACGATTACTTCACCTGTTTGGTTGTACGGAAGTTTGAAAAAACAGATTAAAAATGTGAATTTATGGTCAGCAAACCAAATTGCACGTGATCACCATGGTTGTCGGTAAGTTGTTTTTACGCTTAACGTGCATAGAGGACTGTCAGTGGAAGATATTGCACCCATTTTTACTAAAACCTTCCTTCATTTAATCATTCTATGCGTTTATATAAAAGTGTATTGGAAATAATAGGGTGGCCCTTGACTTTTGACGAGTAGTATATTATTCGCACTCCATTATTTCATGTTTGTCTCAGAGAGTTATCTTAGTTAACAATATCCAACAAAACGTTCTTTAAATTTTTTTCTAACAAACGTCTCCTTACAAAAACAGCTGGGGGATGTGGTCCATCTGATGCGATAGGTTAGAGAAGAAACAGGCCTTGCAAAAGTCAAGATAAAGATGGGATGAGCCTTGCATGTGTCATTGCATGACGCACGGTTAGACTGACATGTCAGTTCGAACACGAGACAACATTATCCATCCCTCTGGCAAGAAGGAAATGGAAGAAACTCTCGCCTGTAATTCTTGTATTTTATTTTAACTTTTTTGTTCAGAATGGATTGGATGAAATTACAGTCAAACAGAAGAACAATGAAATTAACAAAAAAAAAAAAAAAAAAATGAAACACACATTTTAGCCTTACCCGCATCAAACGGCCTGTTTTACACATTGACTGACAAGTATTTTTTAAAATCATTATCTAACATTTCCTTGGTTGTTTTGCACCGAGGAAGTCCATTTTTGGCCTAAAGATACATTTTCACTAAATGTTTACACTAGGGAGCTAAGCAATGGAGAACATATTAATCGATCATGGTTAGTGTATTCAAAAGAAAAAGATTCTGTATTTTGTTTCTGCTGTAAGTTGTTTTCCTGTAATAAAATGTCACTCACTACTGATGGCTATAATGATTGGGGTCATGTGTATGTGTATCTTAATGAACACGAAAAATCTAAAAACCACTTGGAGTCCCATACAAAGTGGATTGAATTTATCGTCCAGGCTTAAATCAGTACAAACAATTAATTCAATGCAACAAAAGTTAATAAATTCAGAAGTTCGACACTAGAGGAGCATAATAGAACGCCTAATTGCTATTGTCCAGTTCTTAAGCCAACAATGCGTGACATTTCGTGGAACATCTGATAAATTATATGACCCTAACAATGGAAATTTTTTAAAGCTTGTTGAACTGATTGCCAGATTTGATAGTGCTTTGTGTGAACATTTAATGAGAGTAGCCTTGGGAAAAACATTCAAAATGAATTGATTGCTCTTCTCTCTGGAACCATAAAAAAAAGAAATAATTTCTATTGTGGAGAAAGCTAAATATTATAGCATAGTTGCAGACTGTACTCCCGATGTAAGTCACATTGAACAATTAACACTAATTGTAAGATTTGTTAATACGAATCCAGATGATATCAACATTCATGAGCATTTTCTTGGTTTCATTGCCGTAGAAGCCACTACAGGCACAGCGTTAATCGAATGCATTCTAAGAAAATTGTCAGACATGGACATTCCAATCGCAAACATGCGTGGCCAGGGGTATGACAATGGATCAAATATGAAAGGAAAACATTCAGGAGTTCAACAACGTATTAAGGACTTTAACCCGAGAGCTTTTTATATCCCTTACTGTTCTCATTCTCTCAACTTGGTGGTCAATGATGCCGCAATGTCATCTAGAGAAGTGGTTTTATTTTTTGAAACGGTTCAGAAATTGTACAGTATGTGTTTTTCTCAGCGTCAACACTGCGTTGGGGAATCCTTAAGAAACATATTACAACTCTTAAGCCCAAGCCACTAAGTACAACTCGCTGGGAATCTAGAATCGAGGCAATTCGTCCTTTAAGATATTATATTGAGGAATTGTATGATGCATTGATATAAATTGCTGATGGCGAGTCAGTGGACAAAATGGCGAGACATGAAGCTGAAACCCTTGCCCTAAAACTCAGAGATTTAAAATTCTTATGTTGTCTGGTTATATGGCACTATGTTTTAAACGAAATTAATGTTGCTAGTGAACTGATGGAAAGCATACAAATGGAATTGACTAGTGCAATAAAAACTTTGAGAAATGTTCTCTAAAGCCTTAAGAATCTCAGAAATGATGAATCATTTCAACATTTTCTTGTTGATGCTACATTAGCTGAGAAAGTTGAATCTGATCCTGATTTGATACTAACGTTTGAATGTACTAGAGTGCGTCTTCAGAAAAAGCAACACAACTATGAAGCAACAGATGAACCTATTTTGGATCCCAAAACTAAATTCAAAAATGAGTTTTTCTTTTTTATTATTGATGTTGCAACTAATTCTATTGAAGAAAGGTTCGAGCAATTGGAACATCACAGTTCCCATTTTTCCTTTTTATATAACATCCCTAAATTGAAATCTGAGACGACAAATGAGCTCTTAAACAAATGTAAAAACCTAAAAGGCGTTTTAACACATCAAGAAAATAGAGACATTGATGCCATTGAGCTATGTGATGAACTGAAAGTAGTATCCAAATTACTACCAGAAAATACACCGCCAATTGAAGTTCTTCGTTATATCATTGAAAATAACATTGCTCCTAATGTCGATATAGCCTTAAGAATATTACTAACTTTGCCTGTAACGGTAGCACGTGGTGAGAGTAATTTTTCAAAATTGAAGGTTATTAAAACTTATTTACGCTCAACAATGGCCGAAACAAGATTGGAAGGATTTGCCATGATTTCAATTGAACATGAAATAGGTCAAAAATTAGACTACGCAGACCTTAATTTCTGCTTTTGCAAATATGAAAGCAAGAAAAGTGTCTTTTAAACAGTACATACTTCAAACAATATAAATTCAAATAGTGCTAAAAGCTATAACATGCACATACTATAGTTAAGTGTTTGTGACTCAACAGTTCATCGTTCCACATGAGAAGAGCATCCCCTATATGTAAGTAATGTTCATTCATTCATAACCCTCCACTCCCAAAGGAGCATAGGCCTTCAACAAACACATGCCAAGTCCTCCTGTCACGTGCCATCATCTCAAGTTATTTTCACTTTCTCTTTATCATTTTCAACTTTGTTTCCAGCTCAATTCTCCATGTGCTTCTTGGTCTATTAATATTAGACAAACATAAAGGTATGTATTCAGGCACTCGTAAGAAATAAAGAAGTAGAACACTTGGACAACAGAAAAACAACAGACGTGAGTGGCTTACCCAGGGTTCGAACCCCGTACCTTCCGTACGAAACTCCGCCTAGCTATCAAGCGAATCACACTGACCCCACGGCCAGCTACCTTTATGTTTGTCTAATATTAATTTACTGTTTACAGGCCTCGGGTTTCCCTTCCTTATGTGTTATTTAGCTTCTTGGTCTACCTCTGCCTCTCTTGCCGTTAGGGTTCCAGAACAAGGACTGCCTTGTAATGCTATCAACAGGTTTCCTCAGTGTGTGTCCTATCCATCGCCATCGTCGTATTTTCATCTCTTGTTCCACTGGCACTTGTCTAGTTCGTCATCAGTTCCACGTTGGTAACCATTTTAATCCCTCTATTCTACGCAAGCTCCCATTTATGAAAGTCTGTAGCTTTTTGGTTGTTGTCTTTGTTGTTCTCCGTGTCTCAGAGCCATACAATAGGACTGATTTCACATTTGAGTTGAAGATTCTTATGTTCGTGTTGGATCCGATTTCTCTTGATCTCCTTATATTTCCCAATGCAATGAAAGCTCCTCTTGCTTTTTTTAATTCTTATTTTGATATCACTGACTGTCCCTCTAACTTTGTCTATATTGCTGCCAAGATATGTGTACGGTTCTATATCTTGTATTGGTGCTTCTTCAAGTTCAACCCTGTTATCATTACGTGCATTTATTCTCATTATCTTTGTCTTTTCCCTGTGTATTTTCAGACCCAATTGCTGTGACCTCTCATCGAGTGTTTTCAATTTGTCTTGCATCTGATTACGGTTATGGGACAGAAGAGCCAAGTCCTCAGCAAAATCCAGATCATCCAACTGCTTAGTCAGAGTCCGCTGGATTCCATTTCTGTTGTGTGTTGTCGATGTTCTCATAATCTGGTCTATTGCTTGTAAGAAAAGAAATGGAGACAAGAGGCATCCCTGTCGCACTCCTGCTCTTATCCCAAACGTTCTGTAAGCTACCCTTCATGAAGAACTCTGCATGTCATGTCTTCATATGTATTCTTTATTAAATTAACGATCTTCCGGGGAACTCCATAATGCCTCATCAATTTCCAAAGTGATTCTCTGTCCCCACTGTCAAATGCCTTTTCGTAGTCCACAAATACGATGTATAGTGGTGAATTCCATTCCAGACTTTGTTCAACTATTATTCTCAAAGTGGCTATCTGGTCTGTACAGGATCTGTTTTGTCGAAAACCTGCTTGTTCATCTCTTAGTTTCTTGTCTATGGACTCTTTTAATCTCTCGAGGATAATCCTGTTTAATACTTTTCCTGGCACTGATAGTAACATTATTCCTCTATAATTTGTGCACTCTTGTAAATTTCCTTTCTTAGGCAACTTAACCAGATATCCTTCCTTCCATTCTGCTGGTATCTCTTCCTTTTCCCACACTTTACCAATTAATTTATATAACATCTCTGTAGCCGTGTCGATATCTGTTTTGATGGCCTCTGCTGGAATGCCATCAGGTCCAGACGCTTTTCCATCTCTTAGAAGCTTTATGGCTTTCTTTATTTCTTCCTTAGTTGGTCTTTCACCGTTAATTTGTAACTCTTCTTCTGCTGGCTGGATGTCAGGGGGGTTTTGTGGAGCTGGTCTATTGAGAAGGTCCTCAAAATATTCTGTCCAACTCTTCATTTGCTCTCGTATATTGCTGAGCAGTTTTCCATTCTTGTCTTTTATGAGGCAACTTGTTTGCTTGTGTTTCCCTGTCAGCTTCGTTGTGCTGTTATACAGTTCTCTCATTTTTCCTTTGGCTGCAGCATCTTTTGCCTCTCTTGCCAACTCCTCAATATACTTCCTTTTGTCTCTTTTGATACTTCTTTTTACTTCTTTGTTTGCTTATGTGTACACTTCTTGAGCCTTGGTTTTGACCTTCCGGTTTTGCTTGTGTTTACTATTTAAAATTATGCTAATGGTCATGAAATTAATATTGAAGCTTGCTTAACATAATGGTTTAAACAATTTCAAACGTTAATTTGAGGTTGGGCTGGGGCGGCAAGGTATGTTATTGCACGGGGCGGCAAAATTCCTAGGGCCGGCCCTGGCTTCATCTATGATGAGCAAAGAGGTTTCACCAGCTAAGTGTGTGTATGGTGGAGACGTTATATTTGTACTTACCCGAACTGCATAATATAAATGGTTGGGGGAGAACATTCCAGAAATTGTTTAACCGAAAAGGAACAAAGACAGAAAAGTGTGTTTAAAAAAAAAAAAAATCGGCGCCATGAAGTACGCTTGTATATTGCTAACACAATGGGCATTGTTTCAATACTCGCGCAATTCAGCGTCATGAAAAAGATTGCAACTTTGGTGGGAAAACTTGTAACATAACGTTAGTGAGAGATACGGCAATTCTAAAGATTAATAACGACATAAGTAACGATTATAGTTAGGGTATTTAAACAAATAAAGAGGGGAAACCCGCGGCCTGTAAACAGTAAATAAATGAAAATTAGACACATAAAGGTTTGTTTCAGGCATTCGTGAGAAATAAAGAAGTAGAAAACTAGACAACAGAAAAACAACAGAAGTGAGTGGCTATCCGGAGAATCGAGCCTAGGACCTTCCGAAAGACATCACCGCCTAGCTACGGAAGCGAATCACACTATCCTCCCTGCCACCTAGGCAGTACAAAAATAGGGCTTCGTAGATAGAGGTCATTAGCGCGATAGTCAAGATAGACATAATCCTAAGTAAAGAAAAAGTTATTTGCTCAAATAAAAAGAACACAGAACAAAGTTTAAATTTAATACTGTGTCTGCCAGCGCGTATTTTATTTACATGAAGGAAAAGAATCACGCGCCAACGATTGATGGGAGGACGCCAAAGTAGACATCATTTCTCCAGAAAAATTGGATCAGAAACAGATCGCTAACGTTGCTTTTTTGTCGCTTCTGGCCATTATCTCGGTAAATTATTGGCTTTAATCAGGAGGGTTTCGCGAGTAGGAACAAGATCACGTATCAAACTCGCTAGTGTTTTCTGGTGAGATGATCTTGAATGCAGGGCTAATTAGCGGACATTTTATATTTATTATCAACATCATCCTCTTCATCGTCAACACAATCGTCATAACTAGTAGTAACTTCTTCATTATTATTAACACCATCATCAAAGTGATGATCGTCAACACAATCGTCATAACTAGTAGTAACTTCTTCATTATTATTAATACTATCATCATCGTACTCCTTCTTCTTTGAACCTTATCCGCCGACTGTCAAAGCAGTCAGTGGCCATCATACTTGGTGGTTTTTTTTTGTGGGGCAGCAACAAACTGCTTTCACTTTGCTCGGTCTGCGGCCATCCTTTGTGCAGTGCCCCAACTCTGGTTCATGCTTTGCATCTAGGCATCCAAAATTCTCCGCCAAGTTGTTTTTGATCGGTCTCTCTTTCGCTTTCCTTCAAGGGTCCGTAGTAAAGCTGTTCTTGTGGTGGCATCATGGTTTTGTCTGAGGACGTGGGAATTTAACTCCAACGTCTGCCAGCTATGATGGTGTGCATGTTCTCTTGGTTGCTGTAAGTAAGCAGTTCTTGGTTGGTGGTGGTGTGTGGAAAGAGGACAATTTTGACATTTCCTTCTCTATTCCGCACCATAGAGAAGCACAGAAAGTACACAGCTCTCATATAATCTTAATTTGGTGTTTGTGCTGTACTGAGAGGACTTCCATATGTTTTTATTATATCATCGTACTATCATTATCCTCAAATACGTCATTCATTCATTACCATCTTCAACAAACGTATGCCACTTTTTCCTATTGCGTACCACCATCTCAAGAGCTTTCTATGTCTTTCTCTCAGTACTTTAAAATATGTCTATAGTTGTCTTCCCCATGTGGTTTCCGGTCTACCTCTGTTTTTATTACCCTAAAGACTCCAGAACAAGAACTGCCCTGTAATGCTATCACTGCGCTTCTACAATGCCTCCTATGAATCGCCAGCACACTCTTCTGATTTCGTCTCTTGTTCAACAGGCGCTTGCCCGGTTCTTGTCATCAGTTCCACACTGGTACATTGTCTAACATTCTTGGATGTTGTTTTGCGTTCATCACCATACTTCAGAGCCATACAATAGGACTTATTTGTCATTTGAGTTGAAGATTCTGATTATTGTCTTATAACTGATTTCTTTTCATTTCCATATATGCCTGGAAAACCTGTCGTGCTTTTTATATTCTTACTAGTGTATAAGCCCGTCATAAGACGGGAATTAAATTGAAAAACACCAATACCTAACGGCAATTTTACTTATTCAAAAGTATTTTTTAAACCACTGTGCATCACAACAGTTTTATAAATATTTTTGTGCACACCGTCATTTGCGTACTTTTCTATGTCGAGTGTTACTATTTTCGGGAGAGTACATATAAGGGAAAAAAACAATTAATGTCTAACTTTCAACCATAGTTGCATCCCTTAGCACGGGCTAACGCAGTGTTTACCATTTTCGTTGACCTGTCAGTCATAACAGGAAACAAATCACACTTGTTTTACCGCGTTCCTCTCAAGCAAGCTTATCTGTCAATCATATAATACTTGACAGACAGCACGTGTGAGAGAGAGAGAGAGAGAGAGAGAGAGAGAGAGAGAGAGAGAGAGAGAGAGAGAGAGAGAGAGAACAGACTTCTTTGAAGTTGCTCAGGGGGAAATAAAAAAATCCCTTATATCCTTTGATCTCGGAACACTAGCATTCTACAGGTAAAACCGATAAGAGAACAGAAAGTCTTTGATGTCAGTCAAAGCTTTAGACGTGAACCTCTGGAAGACCGAACAGTAAGCCTTTCATCTTGATACCTCTAGCTTCTGAATTGTTGGTCTCACACAGGAGCGCGAAATAACGCATTAGAGATGAAAGAAATCCATTGACATATATTGCTGTTTTCTTTAACCCAACTGAAAACGTCCACTGAAAACGTTTGTTATTCTTGGGGTGTAGTACTGGTCATCATTGTAGAGGTCTTCTTCACGACTGGAAAAGGACGTGTTTGGGTTACCAATGCATAATTGAAACAACCGGTCATGTTGACATAGAGTGAGAGTATCAGGTACGGGAATGGGTGTACTGTTCGGTGTAGTTGACCACTTAATAATGTTACACTCACACACTCTTATGAAAGTCAATGATGGCTGGAACTATAGCTGGCGTTTCGTACAGTTTAATTTGACGCACACACTTGACAGAACGGGTACAGTTACAAGAGCACAGGTCGACATCAATAGCATATTGTTGACCCACGGTGTACAATAATAAATTGGCATTCATGTTGAGGAAAATCACAATGGAACATCAGTATACAAGCGTTCAGAGTTCCATATCTCATATAAATATTCATCAGGCCTTACTGACTGATCATGTCAGTTAATATATAATGTTTAACAAATCTTCATCAGGCCTTACTGACTAGTCATGTCAGTTCATCAATAATGTTTACGGTGACTCCTAGACAGAACCTCCTTTAGCATAAGTGTAGCTTGCACCCTAGCAGAGATTTCTTTAAATAGCATTCAGCAAATATCTTCTGAGCGAATGTTAAATCACCCATAATAGATTTTCCTTTCATAAGTGTGATCTCTTGACCATCATCGGATAATAAGGGGCATCCCTGTTCTCGGATAGATGACTGACAATAGGTAGGATTCCAAGATGGCTCCTGGTCCTGTAAACATCGCTCACCATAACGATGCACGACAAAGCTTCAATAAAGATTCACTTCAGGAATATCAATGTTTCCACAAGCATCAGCATAATCTGTCCTCAAAATTGCTGTATAGAAACATAATCAGTGCTGCTAGATAATACGTCGTTCTGACATACTCACATAGGTAGATTCATGTAAACGTCTGCCCATCTTAAGCCTAGGAATGAACGAAGTCAGCAAAAGTACGTTTACCTTGACATAAGAATACACTAGCAAGCACAAACGCTCTACCGGCGTTATTGAATCACCACTGGGGAACTCATAGACTAAACAATCCTGGAAGAAACTATCTTCGTCCCCATGATAAATTGAAGAGATCACAAACTTTGGGCAGGTCTAGGACATGACTTCCCGCCATAGGCTTCTACATCACCGAAGAACTCTCTAACGTATCTTCATCCGCCGAAAAGCACCTAACCCCTAAAGTACAGTACAAGAAAAATAGTTCCACTTAAACATACTAAGATATCAAGATATAAGACATACTCGTCCTACATAGACAAGAACTACACATAGATTCGGGCCATAGACCTTCTGAAGCAAGAACAATCTATTCCTAACCAAACACAGAATAGATTAAAGTAAGTCTAGATTCCTCCGCTGAGTTCAATTTTCAGGAACGATACAAGGAGCGATAACTCACAGAATGAACACCCATCGCCTAATCTGAGTTCTGTCCCTTTAGACCGAAAAACGTGCATTCAAAGATAAATATATTTTTATCAGACAAATAAATACATTTTACATATGTATGCGTAATCCGTGCGTCACCAAAGAATATGTGCGCAACAGATTACCACACCCCCCGGGAAAAAAAATGAAAATCATTTTTTTTTCATCTGAGAGCAACATACAATAGGCTCCCAACGCATAAATACTGCGCAGATGAGAAATATCTGGAATTATTTAAGCCAGATTAATGCAAAGTCGGAATATAGATCTCTCAGAGAAAGCATTTCTCTTAAGCATAAATGTTTCCAGGGAGGTGTCACTAACGCATACTACTATACTTGCAATGACACAATGCATATAACAATTTCAGTTTAAGCATTCTAAGTACATGAATGACAAAAAGAAAAATCATCAACGAGTACCGGTGAATATACATATCAATGAACGTAGTATCATTACGAATTACAATGTGTATCTATCCTGATATAGAAAAGAAAAAATCTGTTGTCGAGTTGGCAGTGTTAAGAAGTCCAAGACTCAACAGTTAAGTGGAATCATGTGGGCATCTAGACAGAATGTCTGCCATCACATTATCTGATCCACGGATAGCTCGTACCGAAAAATGAAAAGGTTGAAGAGCAATTGCATATCGAGTAGACCTCGAACTCTTCAAATTCTTACTCTGTATAGCCGTAAGAGCTTTCTGATCGGTTTCTACTATGAAATGTGCGCCTAGAAGGAATCTTTGTAATTTGAGAATTGACCATTCCATAGCCAATAGTTCACGGTCTAAGACCAAATAATTCCTTTCTGCAGCATTATGCTTTATGGAAATATACATTACAGGATGCAGAGTTCCAGAGTACTCTTGCATTAGTGCCGCTCCAATCCCAGTGGATGAAGCGTCACTACGAAGAACAAATGTCTTATCTGTAGTAGGTAACGCTAAAATAGGTGCAGTAGAAAACATAGTTTTGATCTTATCCAAAGAGGATTGACATTCTTGAGTCCAATGGACTATATTAGGAGACCCTTTCTTTAGCAAGGAAGAAAGAGGTGCCATGATCGAGGAAAGATTCGGAATGAATCGTCCATAGAATTGTATGAGACCTAAGAGACTTCGCACTTGCTTTTTAGTCTTAGGAATAGAAATGTTAAGTATTTTACTTGTATTATGGTCCTCTGTCTTTAGGAAACCATGACCCACTCGATGACCTAGGAACGAAATTTCGCTAAAACCAATGCAGGCTTTAGAGGGTTTCGCTGTCAGGTTATACTCGCGTAGAGTAGATAGCAATTCAACTAACCCCGAATAGTGATCTTCCCAAGTATCGCTGAAAAGACAGATGTCGTCTAGGTACGCAATGACATCTGACCGATAAGATAGAATTCGACGCATCATGCGTACGAATGTAGCTGGTGCGTTCATAAGGCCGAAAGTCATGAAATTCCATTGAAAAAGGCCTCTAGGTGTAGAAAAAGCAGTAAAAGGTTTGGCGCGTTCAGATAGAGGAATTTCCCAATATCATTTGGACAAATCTAGTTTAGTGAAAAAATGAGATTTAGAAAGCCTAGTAAGTAGCTCTTCTAGTAAAGGCATATGTTCAGCATCAAACTTCGTGACTTGATTCAATTTGCTATAGTCAACGCAAAGACGTATATTATAGTCTTTTTTCCGAACAATAACCATCGGCGAAGAATACGCAGAAGTGGATTGTTCAATTATTTTTAAATCTATCATTTCATCCAACTCCTTCTCACCCTGTGCTTGAAAATGTATAGGAATAGGATAAGGTCTGACTCTAATAGGATTATGGTCAGTTAGAATAATGTCATGTTCAATGACATGAGTTTGTCCAGGAATGTCAGTAAGGACATCCTGAAATGTTTGTAACATAGCCGAAACTTGTCGCTGTTCTCCTAGAGATAAATCGGGAGAAACAGTAACGTTTTTCCATGATTTACTAGAATGAAGTGGGATCATCGGAAGCGGAAGATTAACATCCGAAAAACTTGTTTCCTAATCCTGTATTACGGACAGTGATGAGTAATGACCATATTGGATTGGTGAATCGTCCGTTGCCTGGAAAATAGGCTGTAAATAATACGGACGTTCATGGAATTCCGTAAGCATATTGATGTGGAAGGTTTTATGCTTACCATCAATATCGACAATGTAGTCAACATCGGAAATTTTCGAGATTATATCGTACGGACCTTTCCAAGAAATAAGAAGTCTGTTTTCCCTACAAGGTAGCAAAACAAATGCTTTGTCACCAGGACAAAGTTGTCGTAAGGTTCTTTTCTTATTGGCAAATTGTCTTGCCTTCTGTTTTGCAAATTCAGAAGAAGAAGTTGCCAATTTGCATGCTTCGATAATCTTTTCCCTCAGCGCGATGACATATTCGTAAGAAGATTTCGTGTCATCGGTAATATTATCAGCGGTTATGAGATCATGAAGCAAAGACATAGGGCCGCGCGGTCGCGCGCCAAAGACAAGTTCAAAGGGAGAAAATCCTGTATGTTCATTGGGGACCTCTCTGTAAGCGAAGAGGGTCGCGGGTAAAACCCTATCCCAATCTTAAGGATGATCCTCAGTTATCTTCCCTAGTAAGTTCTTGAGTGTTCTATTTAGCCGTTCGACCATCCCATTGGACATAGGATGATAGATACTACTCAAAGATCTCTCTATCTGCAGAGTTGACATCACTTGAGACATGGTATCCGATATTAGTTGGGTGCCATGGTCTGATAATATTTCTCCGGGGAATCCCAGACGAGAAAATATAAGCCAAAGAGCATCTGCAATGTCAGCAGTAGTAATGCTCTTCAGAGGGATAGCCTCTGGCCAACGTGTGCACATGTCCACACACGTTAAGATAAACTGATGTCCACTAGCAGATTTGATCTTAAATGGACCAATGATGTCTATCGCCATTTTCTGAAATGGTCGAATAGGAATGTCTGCAGCCTGAATAGGTGCAGCATGGCGTGGACCTTTGGATTTGACTTCTTGACATACTATACAAGATTGACAATAAATCCGTATGTCTTTGTTCACAAAAGGCCAAAAGAAAGCCGCAAGAACTCTTGACTTTGTACGGGAAAAACCCATATGTCCAGCACACTGAGAGCCGTGTGCGTGTTGTAAGATTTTAACTCTCAAATTCTTGGGCACAAGAATCTGAGAATGACTTGACTTGTCGGAGTCTTGCAGCATACGTACAAGTACGCCATTCTTCATTGTAATCCAAGATTTACGCTTTGTATCTTTATTCGGATCACCTTTTGTTGCAAGAGTGAAGAATTTCTTTAGAGTCGGATCCTCTTCTTGCTGTTTTATAAACGAGTCACGAGAAATTACCAAGGGATCATCTTGGTTATGCACTTCATTATCTTCAGTAGGTGAAGATTGAGGCACATTAAGAGCTTGAGCTCTAGTGACTACAGCATTAGCGGTTTGCATATTCTGTTTTTCCCAAACGGAAATTTGTTGTGGAGTGCATTCTTTGACTCCGTGAATACGACCGATGATAAGATCAGCGATCGGATTCGGTAGGTAACATGCGTGTACATCTACTGTAAAGAAAGGAGTAGCAATGCTAATGATAGCAGTGGAGTATTTCTCTAAGTGCCGCCAAATGTTACACATTTGACTACTTTTCCAGTGGCATGAGAAGGATCTACAAGCGACTGTCTAACACCAATTGTGGTGCATCCAGAATCAAAAAGAACTGAGACTGTATTGTCATTTACTAAACCTTTATGTAAGACAAGAGAACCTCTTCCATCATGCGCGACTGACGCAGGAAGAGCGGGAAGAGGATGGCCACAGCTTAAAGTGGTCACTGTAGTTGGTTCAAATAATGTTTTGCATTGGGGGCACTGAGATGCTCTCCCAAAATCAAAAGCGGAACATGCCATATTATTAGCATCATTATTATCTTTAGTCTGTTTATAGGCTTCCTGTGACTCTTGCTGTGCAGAGTTTGCCTGATAATGAGATTTATGTTTTTTGTATTGGGATCTACCTCGATTATTATTAGCTCTGTAATCATCATTATTCCCTCTATTGTAACCCCTATTTGGATTTGAGTCATAATTTTCATGGTTACCATTATCATATTCATTATAATGAGTATCTCTATAATTATGGTCTTGTTGTCTCCATGATGGATGACTTGGATAGTTTCTATACTGACTTCCTCTGCGGAAATTTCTATAATTATAACCACCTCTGTATCGAGGGCTGTCAACTTGTCTCCAGTTCTTCGCAGAAGAACACTGAAATGATTGGTTTCCTTGGTTTTGATAACTATTATGGTTACCTTTTTTCCAAACTTGTTTTGTTGTCCCTGACATTTGTGTGAATAATTAGGGTTGTATGGTGTTGCTGATGCAACTGGCATACCTTCTTTAATCTTAGTGTTGCTAAGAGTTATGTCAGGGTGTGCAGTGACGTATTGGTCACAATATTCTTGCATTTCTTTTAGTGTCTTGGGTTTACGCTCATGTAGGAATTCCAAGAAGGGTTTATTAACACATGACATAATCTTGTCCCTGAGCAACAAGTCCATAAGGGCGTCATATGTCTTTTCTGTTTTGGACAACTCAATCCAACGATTAAATGTAAGACGTGTCCTTGCAATGAATTCTGAGAATTCTACCCCTGATTCAGGTACCATTTTCTTAAACAAAATACGGTAACCTTCCTCAGTTAACTGGTATTTTTTCAATAAAGCTGCTCTAATAACATCATAATTATCCTTGTCAGACTCTTCAACCAAACTTAAACTAGTCAGAGAATCACCTTTCAAATTTTCTGACAATTGATTAGCATACTGTGATTTATCCACATTATGAGCTCGACAGGAGCGTTCAAAACGATCCAGCCAGAATGTAATATCGTCACTGGAAGGATTGAACGCTGGTACCTTGACCTTGTAAGTAAAGGGTTTACCACTGTTACCATTTGACTGATTAACATTACTCATATTTGTCAATCTCAAATTTTCTAATTCAAATGCAAATAGTTTTTCCTCGTGTTCTCTTTTTGCCTTACTCTCCTCGGCTTCTCTGTCTAATCTCTTTTGTTCAGCTTCAGCTTCTCTGTCTAATCTTTTTTGTTCAGCTTCTTTGTCTAATCTCTTTTGTTCAGCTTCTCTGTCTAATCTTTTTTCTTCCATCTGGAATCTTCTTTCCTCCACCTGCATCTGCAAGTTCTTTTGGTCAGTCTCAGCTTTCAATTTCTCAATTTCCAATTTTTGTGATTTTTCATATTGAGTGGTAGCATACTCCTCTAACTTATCACCAGTCTTGTCTAGGGATTTCCCTATTTCAATGAAGTATTTCAATGTTGACATGATGTCTAATAATGATAGCAATCACTTGACACAAAAATGTAATCTATTTCCTAGTAAACAGGAACAAGTTCTCAATGAACTTGATAATTAGCTCACTATCCCAATCTCTGTGGGAAACAAGCCTTGCAAAGGTCTTGTATATTTCCTTGTACAACAATAATAATAATAAAGTACTGGTCTATAATATAACATACGTTTACTCAACTATCTCATATCATATGTCAACCAAAAACATTAACAAAGGACAAGCATAAAAGACAATATGAAAACAATTGCAGAAATCAACTAAGTCAAATAGAGAAATCAATGAAAATAATCACAGAATCTGTGACGACAACTGCAATGGAATCAACAAGACAAATAACGCCACAGTGTATAAACATAAATGGTGTATAAAACTAAATTATAGAAAAGGGGAGATCTACAAATACAAACAGATCAAACAAAACTAAGGAACACAAAATTATTAACAAAAACAACGAAGAAACGAACACCTCATCACAACTAACAAAAATAGCAACCGATGTTGCAAGAAAATTTTCAATCAAGAAAATTGCTCCCTATAGAACGCTAATATAAGACCAATGTTACTCTGTATACCTTATACTAGTCACCACCCATCCAGGCCCACAGAAATATAAACTAATTTAATACACAAACAAGTAACATGTAACATAAATACAAATAGCATACAATATATATATATATCATCAGTGAAATGTGTTGAAGAAGAAGTGTGTTGCAAAGAAGGCTCAGTTTTTTAATCAAAATAACTTGCCACTTTTAATAAATTTTTAAATTCTTGAACTAATTTATTACAAAGTTCAACAATGAGTATATAGAAGATCCACCGATGAAATATATTAACTTCTCAATATTACTGCCTTTCCTGTTAATATGGTAAACTTTTCACTTGTGTAGCAATGTCTACTTGACATAAATAATGTCTGTACCACAACATGTCTCAAAGCGCTGACCTGTGAAAGAATGACTACAAAACGCTGGCCTAATTACTGCCTTCGCTCGATAGGACAGATCATGCTGACATCGACTGTATAGTTGCACATCAGTGTTTACTTTTCGTATATGGCGTCAGGAAAACGAACTGGTATCAATAACCCCAGGGATCTGGCCTACCACTGAAAACGTCCACTGAAAACGTTTGTTATTCTTGGGGTGTAGTACTGGTCATCATTGTAGAGGTCTTCTTCAAGACTGGAAAAGGGCGTGTTTGGGTTACCAATGCATAATTGAAACAACCGGTCATGTTGACATAGAGTGAGAGTACCAGGTACGGGAATGGGTGTACTGTTCGGTGTAGTTGACCACTTAATAATGTTACACTCACACACTCTTATGAAAGTCAATGATGGCTGGAACTATAGCTGGCGTTTCGTACAGTTTAATTTGACGCACACACTTGACAGAACGGGTACAGTTACAAGAGCACAGGTCGACATCAATAGCATATTGTTGACCCACGGTGTACAATAATAAATTGGCATTCATGTTGAGGAAAATCATAATGGAACATCAGTATACAAGCGTTCAGAGTTCCATATCTCATATAAATATTCATCAGGCCTTACTGACTGATCATGTCAGTTATTATATAATGTTTAACAAATCTTCATCAGGCCTTACTGACTAGTCATGTCAGTTCATCAATAATGTTTACGGTGACTCCTAGACAGAACCTCCTTTAGCATAAGTGTAGCTTGCACCCTAGCGGAGATTTCTTTAAATAGCATTCAGCAAATATCTTCTGAGCGAATGTTAAATCACCCATAATAGATTTTCCTTTCATAAGTGTGATCTCTTGACCATCATCGGATAATAAGGGGCATCCCTGTTCTCGGATAGATGACTGACAATAGGTAGGATTCCAAGATGGCTCTTGGTCCTGTAAACATCGCTCACCATAACGATGCACGACAAAGCTTCAATAAAGATTCACTTCATGAATATCAAAGTTTCCACAAGCATCAGCATAATCTGTACTCATAATTGCTGTATAGAAACATAATCAGTGCTGCTAGATAATACGTCGTTCTGACATACTCACATAGGTAGATTCATGTAAACGTCTGCCCATCTTAAGCCTAGGAATGAACGAAGTCAGCAAAAGTACGTTTACCTTGACATAAGAATACACTAGCAAGCACAAACGCTCTACCGGCGTTATTGAATCACCACTGGGGAACTCATAGACTAAACAATCCTGGAAGAAACTATCTTCGTCCCCATGATAAATTGAAGAGATCACAAACTTTGGGCAGGTCTAGGACATGACTTCCCGCCATAGGCTTCTACATCACCGAAGAACTCTCTAACGTATCTTCATCCGCCGAAAAGCACCTGACCCCTAAAGTACAGTACAAGAAAAATAGTTCCACTTAAACATACTAAGATATCAAGATATAAGACATACTCGTCCTACATAGACAAGAACTACACATAGATTCGGGCCATAGACCTTCTGAAGCAAGAACAATCTATTCCTAACCAAACACAGAATAGATTAAAGTAAGTCTAGATTCCTCCGCTGAGTTCAATTTTCAAGAACGATACAAGGAGCGATAACTCACAGAATGAACACCCATCGCCTAATCTGAGTTCTGTCCCTTTAGACTGAAAAACGTGCATTCAAAGATAAATATATTTTTATCAGACAAATAAATACATTTTACATATGTATGCGTAATCCGTGCGTCACCAAAGAATATGTGCGCAACACCAACCATCAGTCGTCAGTCAGAATTTGAGAAGTAAGTCTAGAGTGTAGACATAACCATTTCTTTTGGGTTATTGGTTAAAAAGTGATTCGTAGAGATTTTTATTCTGGATTTTCTGGTAAATAGTGCTAAGTGTTAGAAGTATTTTACAGTGATAGCATTTAAAGTTAAACACTTAAATACTTTAAAAGCACCAATACCTAACGGCAATTTTACTTATTCAAAAGTACTTTTTAAACCACTGTGCATCACAACAGTTTTATACATGTTTTTGTGCACACCGTCATTTGCGTACTTTTCTTTGTCGAGTGTTTTCACTGCAAGAGTTGTCGCAACGGAAATATTCAGTTGTAGTTCCTGTGACTATTATTCACATTCCACTGTGCACCCATCGGAGGAACAGTGCTAGTTTTTAGAACAGTAAAGAAACCAAGATTTATCGTGGAAGTAAACGTATTTGGCGTTCACCTCATTAGTTTTTTTGGGATGAACTGGTGCCAATTTGTATCCTCGTCTAATTTTTTAAAAAAAATGCCATACGACAAATTAACAGGCACCGACAATTTACTACATACTAAATGATAGGTGATAATTTGTACGTGGCGCATTGTGAGAAAACAATAATAAATAACACACTGTGCGTGTGACTGCCAGCCGCGAGAAGGGACGGGAGTGTCTTCGTTGACTCAGTCCGAGCCAGCTCCGCGACCAGCGGTGTCTGTGTGTAAGGCGTAGGGAAAACACCGTGTGTCTCTTAAATTCGTCAGGATTGACAGAGCAGACGAGAGACCGTCGTGTCCCGGTATATATATATATATATATATATATATATATATATATATATATATATATATATATATATATATATATATATATATATATATATATATATATATATATATATATATATATATATATATATATATATACTGCAGCTGGGAGACTTTTTCAGGCCATAAATCGAATATTCCTCAGCAAGAGAGAGGTTGGTAAAAAAACGAAGATGGCTGTATACCGCTCCACCTATGTCCCAGTCTTGACATATGGATGCGAGTCATGGGCAATGACTACAACCCATTAATGCCAGATCCAAACCTCAGAAATGAGGTATCTGAGGAAGGTGGTTGAAGTAACAAGAAGAGACATGGTACGCAACCAGACGATACGTCAAGGCCTTAAATCCTGCCTCCTGCAGACCCAAGTAGAACAGTCCCAATTAAGATGGTTTGGCCATGTCTGCAGACAGGGAGAAGATCGGATACCACGACAAGCATGGGAAACAAAGAGCCAAGGATCCAGACCCCAAGGACGACCCAGAGTCCGCTGGGAGGACAACATTAGACAATCTTTGAAGGACCGAGGACTAGAATGGAACCAGGCCAGGAGGAAGACAGCTGATATGATAGTCTGGCGCTCTCTCTTTCAAACCTCCACACCTCACGGTAGAAAGGGAACGACTAATTAAGTAGGTAAGTATATGTATATATATATATATATATATATATATATATATATAAAGATATATATATATATATATATATATATATATATATATATATATATATATATATATTTCCATAGAGTGGTAGCATTTTCCCATAAAGTGTTTCTTGTATTTTTAACAGACCTGATCCCAAGTGGACGAACCAGCGGTCTCTTTTCTTTTTCTTTTCCATTTTCATAGTTAAGAGTGTACTAGCCGAAGACACTGTATGTCTGTAAATTATAATACTCGACTTATCAAATCCAGGATACTATTTTTATCAGCCAACAGTGGCGTATACCTAAAACATCATTATTATTATTTTCCCCAACACCTGACAGTTGTAATCCAAGTGGAGTATTAAAATATACACAGTGCAGGACTGGCACTCTGATAAAGAGTCGGCCGATAGAAAATCCATCATCATCATTTGTAACATTTGTAATAACCAGATTTTTCCACATTTTCTAGAAGTGTTCCCCTCTCTTAAAACGGTAAGCACCAAGGATTCTCACACTATTCCATATTTTTAGTAACCCTATAACCAGTTAGAAGTCCCAGAACGAGCGGGAAACAAGACTGTTTTTCCCCGCCCGCCCTCAACACTGCAAGAGTTGTCGCAACGGAAATATTCAGTTGTAGCTCCTGTGTCTATTATTCACATTCCCCTGTGCACCAATCGGAGGAACAGTGCTAGTTTTTAGAACAGTAAAGACACCAAGATATTATCGTGGAAGTAAACTTATTCGGCGTTCACCTCATTAGTTTTTTTTTGGGGGGGGGGGGATGAACTGGGGCCAATTTGTATCCTCGACAGCTGGGGTGATACATTAGCCAACAGAAACAGTAGGGAGTATGTTCATGGAATAAATTTACCAAGGGATACTACAGACCCAAGGGAAGTAAATACAAAATAGGTAGGAGTGTGAGAGGTGGCCACATGAATGAGAGAGCGTGTGTTGATTTTGTTGTTGCTGGAAATTATCTATTAATTTTGATGGTTTTATTTTGTTTACTTTACTTGGTCTTTTATTGTATCAATATTGTTATTCTGTAAACCTAGTGCTAACCTTCAACCTTTGGGTTATTTTCTTTGTGTTATTTTCCTTCATACGGTGAATGCGCATCATTCTTCTTTACTTCCTCTATACGTAAATGCTTTTCTTGATATCTTTGGGTAATTTGATGTTGTAAAAACAGTTTTAGTGATAATAAACAGCAGGAAAACTTAACTTTGTGTGTTGGTCAGACCCATACCCATTTATCCTTAGTTTTTCACGTTTGTGTGCCATTGTTGTCACATATTGTTGTGTGTGTGTGTAGAGTAACCTGTTCTTATTTTAGATAAGGGAGGCAAAGACTGTCTTATAACAAAGTACAGTTGTACGGATGTGGCGTGAGGTTTTTATTTGGCTCTTAGATCAGTATAGTACTGACAATTTCAGAAATATAATTTCTGCAGAAAATGGTGAAGTCCCAGTGTCTGAGAGAACTACTGGTATCACAAATTAGTTACGGCTGTGAATGATCTGATCTCGAAAAATTAGTAGAGAGGAGACCGACATAACTTGCCACCTCCGCTGTGTAACTAACTGTGATATTAAGACAAGGAAACAGATTTTACTTAACAATGATAAAATTGACAAGTCGTTCAAATACAATTTCCTTATTATTTATTTAGTATATACACTATCTACTCTTGTGCTGAAGGGTGAATGTTGAAAAATGGAACGTAATGAATTTGTAAGTTTACATATGATTTACAAATATTTATATTTATATAGACAACAAGTTTTCCAATTATAGGAACAAAAATTATATCAGCTGTGCTGTTATTCAATTATAGTACATGTATCAGCTATGCTGTTAATTACGTATAATTTATCAGCTATAATCTTATTATTGTCTCTTGCTACGCTAATTCACTTTCTCGTCACTGACACTAGCTTTTGCTCACAATGCTGACAGAAATGGTACTAATGTTTACTCATCTCTTAAAAGGACTGTCCTTCTTGGTTTGGTTGACACAACACACCCGCTGATGATCGTTTCGTTAGCCCACCCAAGACTGAGGGGGACTAAAGAGGTTGATCCTGTGTAATCACTGTGCTCCTGCATCGTTCCAGGCAGCTGGATTGACACGACATACGACCTCAGGTTTGATGACACGAATAAAACCTGTAACAAGGAAAAATAGGGGCTAATTTCTGTCCTCAAGCCCACCTATTTCTATTGTATATGATATGAGCGTGTCTCAGTGTCTGCATGTAGGATGAATGACAACATGGCTCAGTATGATTTAGCAATAGCGAGACAAGACAGGTGTCTACTTGCAAAACATTCTTTCTGATAAACTAATGCATGGATACATTCAATAATATAAATTCAATACTGTTGCGTAGCATAATGTGTGTTGCGTATAAATGTTCCGTGGATGATGTCACATTTGCCACACAATGTTGAGGGTGTTATATTTCATCTGCTTTCCAAAGGTATGATAATACTGGCACTTGCAGAGTGGTGTATTACCCTCAGACACCAGGGATGATGAGGCAGAGTAACATGGTGTCTTTAGTCTGGTTTAAGTGTGTGACGTAAGGATAGAGTCAGATAGCTACAGTATCATACATGGACGTCACATCAGACCATACAACGTAGAAAGTCAATAAAGCTTTTAACAGCAGTGATGTTTTTTTTGGCAATATATATTGTGTACGCCACAATGACAAGATGCATGGACATCGTTATGCAGAAACATCACAGGTATAGTACAACAGTCATTGTATCATCGACGTAGTCAATTCAACAGGAACAGCAGACAGCATCAAAATAATGTAAATCATATGCTTTTTAGGATATCGTAATCAGCTGTACATGTAGTCAGGTAGTAAACTTCCCCTTTCCATAAGAGCTAGTAGATATCAAATGGGAGATTAAATCTAGTCTCCTATATTCGACCTCAACAAGACAGGCATGTCTTTTGAGCGTCACATTATCGTCCTCTATGTTCCTTAAACAGCAAAGGTATCAAACCTAGATCCATCAATAAAGTTCAGGAAGCAAATGGTCCTTAGGACAGGCATCAATCGATGCGTGACAATATAAGTGGATCGTGAGCTGAGCAAACTTGTCATATCATAGACTCTATAATGAGGCAGGCTAGGCAAAAGTCAACATCACAAGATGGCGATAAAGTTACTCAGCAAAAATATTCAGTTACCTGTTCATCAGGAATTAAATCACATAAATCACATAGGCCTCCAGGCATTTGGAATAACATAGAGATATATCATCTCAAAAAAGGAACAACAATGATGAGGACTCCTTCCTGAATAATATAAGCGAAGACGCTAGCACACCACTACGTCTCGCCTTACCAGCATTTCTGCTCAGACTGACCTGGGCGGAAATCATTCAAACACTGCCACAAACAAAGACATGCGCAGAACACGCGAATCGAATACAACTCAGCTAACTTACCAACGAAGAATGTTCTACGATGTTCGACTAAAGATTCGAACCTTAAAAGGAAATGAATCTTGAAACATTGCGATTGCCAACTGTTTTCTAAGAACTGGCGATCTGAGCGCTCCGTATATGGACATGACTCAAAATCGTTCACACAAACTATCGGCAACTATACTATCAGACTATTGTCACTCGATTAGACAACTAGTAGAAATAAGAAGTGACTACAATTCCATGAGTTACTTCCCATGCATTAAAAAATTAACTATAGTCAGAATGCATGGTCAGAATATATATTCAGAATAAGTTGCGACAAGTTTAGCGCAACATTACCGCCACCTCCCGATAAAAAAAAAATGTGCAACATTTTTTTTTTTTTTAAATATCCAAGAGTAAAACCAAAAGCGGTTTAACAACGCACGAATTATGCGGGGATAACTAATTGCACTGCCTAATATGAGGCTAAATTGACACATAAAGTGTCTGGTGAGAATATTTCTCAACAGATAAAAAATCTTATTCAAAAAATATATATCGGGGAGGTGCCACCAACACACACTACGCTTGCATGAAAATACGATATAAATATGCAAGTTTATATCATTATAATCAAATAGCAGTGTCATACTCTAATACCGCTTAGAATGGCTGTACACATCTGATATTGAATGTTAAATATTACATTATCTAAATGTTTAATAATACCATTACATAATGAAATTAAACATAAATGACGATCCAGGACCCATCTCCTGTCGTTCCAAGGAAAGTGTACAATGTGGAACTCTCCATGTTTGACAACAGAAAGGTAGCTTCTCCGATCAACAATAACATGCTGAGAAAAAACAACCAATATAATTCTATTTAATAGCCATTAAGTTTCATACTATACAATACATTATTATTAACAATTGTGACCGAGTAAACTTTCGGCCCTTATATTAACTACTCAGTCTTCTTCTTATATTAAAGATGGGAACAGAAGAAGATGATAACAAAGCACAATAGTATGTGTTCACCTAAAGTGAGGACAGATGTGCTAATGTATTGTAGTAATATAGGTGTGTTATGGCTCTGTCGTATATCTAGAAATAGGACAGAAGTATTAGTTGGAATCATGTGGGCATCTAGACAGAATGTCAGCCATCACATTATCCGACCCACGAATAGCTCGTACCGTGAAGTGAAAAGGTTGAAGAGCAATAGCATATCGAGTGGATCTCGAACTCTTCAAGTTCTTAGTCTGAATAGCTGTAAGAGCTTTCTGATCAGTTTCTAGAATAAAATGTGCGCCCAGGAGGAATCTTTGTAGTTTGAGAATAGACCAAACCATAGCCAACAATTCACGGTCTAAAACCGAGTAGTTCCTCTCTGCCGCATTTAGTTTTCTAGAAATGTACATGACAGGATGCAGAATTTGTGAATATTCCTGCATAAGTGCTGCTCCGATCCCAGTGGATGAAGCATCACTTCGAAGAACAAAAGTTCTATCAAGAGTAGGTAATCTTAGGATGGGAGGAGAAGAAAATATACTTTTAATCTGGTCTAAGGAAGATTGACATTCCTGAGACCAACGAATCAGATTAGGCGACCCTTTCTTCAACAACGTTGAAAGAGGTGCCATTATCGAAGATAGATTCGGAATAAATCTCCCATAGAATTGAATTAACCCCAAGAGACTACGGACTTGTTTCTTCGTCTTAGGTACAGAGATGTTCAATATTTTCGAAGTATTGTGGTCTTCTGTCTTCAAGAGACCATGACCAACACGATGACCCAAGAAAGAAATTTCACCAAAACCAATATAAGCTTTAGAAGGTTTTGCTGTCAGATTATACTCACGTAGAGTAGACAGTAGGTCATATAAACCCAGATAGTGATCTTCCCAAGAATCACTGAAGAGACAGATATCATCTAAGTATGCGATGACATCTGAACGATGAGAAAGAATTCGACGCATCATGCGAACGAAAGTAGCAGGGGCGTTCATAAGACCGAAGGGCATTACATTCCATTGAAATAAACCCCTAGGTGTAGAGAAAGCAGTCAGAGGTTTGGCATGATCTGCTAAAGGCACTTGCCAAATACCTTTTGACAAGTCAAGTTTAGTGAAGAATCTAGAATTAGAAAGTCTAATAAGTAGATCTTCTAGTAAAGGCATAGGTTCAGCATCGAACTTTGTGACTTGATTTAATTTGCGATAATCAACGCAAATTCGTATGTTCTTATCTTTCTTCCGAACAATAACCATGGAAGATGAATATGGAGAAGTCGATGGTTCAATTATGTTTAATTGGATCATTTCATCCAATTCCTTTTCCACTTGTGACTGAAAGTGTATAGGGATAGGATACGGTCTAACCCTAACAGGATTACTGTCGGTAAGAATTATGTCATGTTCTATGACATGCGTGTGACCAGGGATGTCGGTTAGAACATCCTTAAATGTCTGTAACATCGACGAGACTTGACGATGTTCATCAACAGAAAGATTAGGAGAAATGGAGACATCTTTCCAAGATTCCATAGAATGTAGTGGAACCACTGGAAGAGGAAGATTAACATCAGAAAAAACAGATTCCTCATCCTGTATGACAGACAGGGATGAGTAATGACCATGAGGTACAGAAGAATCGTCCGTTGCCTGGAAAATAGGCAGCAAATAGTCTGGACGCTCATGAAATTCCGTCAGCATGTTGATATGGAAAGTTTTATGCTTTCCATCTATATCGACCACATAGTCAACATCGGAAATTCGTGAGACTATTGCATATGGACCTTTCCATGCAATCAGAAGTCTATTTTCCCTACTGGGGAGTAGGACGAATGCTTTGTCACCTGGACAAAGTTGTCGTAGACATCTGTTCTTGTTAGCAAACTGCCTTGCTTTTTCTTTAGCAATTTCTGATGAAGCAGTCGCTAGTTTGCATGCATCAATGATCTTTTGCCTAAGAGCAATGACATACTCATATGAAGATTGAGTGTCATCACTAATATCATCGGCAGTGATGAGATCGTGTAATAAAGACATAGGGCCGCGCGGACGCGCGCCAAAGACAAGTTCAAAGGGAGAAAATCCTGTGTGTTCGTTTGGGACCTCTCTATAGGCAAAGAGAGCCGCGGGTAAAACCCTGTCCCAATCTTGAGGATGATCTTCAGTTATCTTACCAAGTAAAGTCTTGAGCGTTCTATTCAGACGCTCAACTAACCCATTAGACATAGGATGATAGATGCTACTGAGAGATCTTTTAATGTGTAAGGTAGACATTACTTGAGACATAGTATCAGATATGAGTTGAGTGCCATGGTCAGACAGTATTTCTCTGGGGAACCCCAAGCGAGAAAATATCAGCCAAAGAGCATCTGCGATATCTGTAGTAGATATGCTCTTTAGAGGGATAGCCTCTGGCCAACGTGTGCACATATCGACACATGTAAGGATAAACTGATGTCCTCTGGCCGACTTTATCTTAAAAGGGCCAATAATATCTATGGCCATTTTCTGAAATGGCCGAATAGGGATGTCAGCAGCCTGGATAGGCGCAGCATGTCGTGGTCTTCTAGATTTGACCTCCTGACATACCTGACATGATCGGCAGTATATACGAATGTCCTTGTTAACAAAGGGCCAAAAGAAAGCCGCAAGGACTCTCGACTTTGTACGGGAAAATCTCATGTGTCCAGCACATTGCGAGTCATGAGCATGTTGCAATATTTGCACTCTCATACTCTTGGGAACAAGAATTTGCGAATGTGCTGACGTAGCCGAGTCTTGTACCATACGTACAAGTACGCCGTTTTTCATTTCTATCCAAGATTTTCTTTGTGTATCCTTATTTGGATCACCTTTCTTCGCAAGAATGAAGAATTTTTTTAGCGTCGGATCTTCTTCTTGTAATTTTATGAACGAGTCACGAGAAATAACCAAGGTACTATCTTGGCTATGAACTTCATTATCATTATTCAACGAAGTTTGTGGTGTTTGTAGAGCTTGTGCTCTTGTAACCACTGCATTGGTAGCTTGCATATTATCATCTTCCCAAGCAGCAATCTGCTGTGGGGTACATCCCCTAACTCCGTGGATACGACCAATAATAAGGTCCGCAATAGGATTAGGTAAGAGACAGGCATGCACATCTCCCGTAAAGAAAGGAGTGGCAATGTGAATTACAGCAGTAGGATATTTCTCTAGAGTGCCGCCAAATGTGACACATTTGATAACCCTTCCTGTCGCACAGGATGGTTCTACAAGCGATTGTCTAACACCAATAGTGGTGCATCCGGAATCGAAAAGTAGTGAGACCGGAGTATTATTAACAAAACCCTTATGTAGGATTAGAGAACCTCTCCCGTCATGTGCAACCGAAGCAGGAAGAGCGGGGAGAGGGTGACCACAACTCAAAGTCGATATTGTAGTTGGTTCGAACAAAGTACTGCATTGGGGGCACTTGTTTGCTCTCCCAAAGTCAAAAGAAGAACAAGTGACAGCGTCAGAGTTTTTATTATCAGAAACCTGATTACAGGCTCCCTGAGATTCTTGTTGAACCGAGTTAGCCTGCTGATATCTCTTTTTTTTTGTATTGAGATCTACCGCGACTACTATTACCTCTGAAGTTATCACTGTTGTTATTATCTCTGTAGTTATTATTGTCTCTATTATAACTGTTATCCTGTTTCGAACTACAGTTTCCATGATTATTATCATGTCCACATTGATGTGAACATCTATTTGTTTGGTTTTGAGGTCTACGCGAGGAAAAGCCTCTGTTACCATATCCTCTTCTGAAATGCCTAAAATTATTAGGTTGGAAGTAACGAGGACTGTCAGCTCGTCTCCAATTCTTCGAAGAAGAATCACCCTGAAATTGATTTCCATAATTTTGACCGTAACTACGGTTACTTTTCCTATCAAAATTTTGTTGGAATCTATGACTAGAGTTTTGACCATAAGGTGCTGCCGAAGCAACTGGCAGACCTTCTTTTACTTTAGAGTTACCAATGGTTACGTGAGGATGCGCAGTTATATACTGGCTACAGAAATCTTCCATTTCTTTTATTGTTTTAGGTTTACGTTCATGAAGGAAAGCAAGGAAAGACTCATTGACAGAAGACATGACTTTGTCTCTAAGTATTAAGTCCATAAGTCCTTCATAAGTTTTTTCTGTCTTAGACAGCTCCACCCAACGTAAAAAAGTAAGACGTATCTTTGAAATGAATTCAGAGAATTGCACACCAGTTTCTGGCAACATATTTTTTAAATTGAAGACGATAGCCGTCTTCGTCAAGTTGGTATTTCTTTAACAATATAGCCCTGACAACCTCATAGTTGTTCTTGTCAGGCTCATCTACCATGCTTAACATACTCAAAGCATCACCTCTAAGTATTTTGGACAAATGATAAACCTGTAGTGATTTATCTATGTTATGTACTTTACATGAAGTTTCAAATCTGTCCAGATAGAATGTAATATCGTCGATGGAAGCATTGAATGGTGGTAGATTAAGCTTGAAAGTGCTTGCATTAGTCTTATCTGAGACCTTATTTGCATCATTAGCATTACCCATGTTCATCACCTTTAATTTCTCAACTTCCAAAGCTAAGAGTTTTTCTTCATGCTCCATTTTTGCTTTTCTCTCATCAGACTCTCTTTGTAACTTCCTTTCTTCAGCTTCAGCTTGTTTTTCTAATCTTTTATTTTCAGCCTCTTTTTCAAGTCTTTTATTTTCAGCCTCTATTTCAAGTCATTTATTTTCAGCCTCTTTTTCAAGTCTTTTATTTTCAGCCTCTTTTTCAAGTCTTTTATTTTCAGCCTCAAGTCTTTTATTTTCAGACTCAATCTGTAGTCTCTTCTCTTCAGCTTTTGCTTCTGTTTTTTTGTTTTTCCATTTCCATTTGGAATCTTTTTTCATCCACCTGCTTCTGCAGTTTCTTTTGTTCAGCTTCCATTGCTTTATCATATTGAGTAGTTGCAAATTCTTCTAACTTATCACCAGTCTTCCCAAGCAATTTACCCTGCTCAATAAAGTGCTCAAATGTAGACATGATGAGTAATAATATGAGTCCACAACCTGAAATAATTAATTATCTTATTTCAAATAATTATAACAAGTCTTAAATGAAGCACTTGTTTACTCACAACACTATATTATCATCCCAATCTCTGTGGGAAACAAGTCTTATATCAAAGAACTTGTGTATAGACCTTTTTGAAATATCATCAATCAACTCTTGATCATAGGTGCACTTCCCATTCAATAGTGCACAATACTATTCATCATTTATTAATCATCAGTGTATTAGTAATGCATAAGCATAACTCACTATTAAATGTGAATTAACTACTATAAGTGTAACCAATGACTATGTAAACACAATCACAATGTAAACAATAACAATGTAAACATTACACTGTAAACAATACAATGTAAACAATACAATGTAAACAATAACAAAGATTTAGCAACAATACGAAAACATTCGTAGAAATCAACAAAAAATAAAGCGAAAATTAAAGAAATATCACAAAAAATGTGATGATATCTACGAGAAGATAATACAAATACAAGACACCACAGTGTATAAACAAAAATGGTATATGAAACTAAACAATAGATAAGAGTAGGCTAGCAAATACAAACAAATCAAAACAGAACTAAAGAATGCAGAAAAATAACGAAAACAATACTAACACATGTCATCACAACTAACAAAAAATAGCAACAGAAGTCGCTTTGCAAATTCCAGTATCGGAAATTTGCACACCCTACAGAAAACGCTCACGATAGACGACCTCTATGACGTGGTATGAAAACCCGCAGACACATAAACATATAAATATAAATATACAAATAACATATAAACATATAACATGTAAACAAAAGAATGAGAAATACAGAAGACTCAGTAGAAGTATAAGGGCACAGTTCACAAACAAACATGCCACTTAACTTATAGAACTCCAATCGTCAGTACAGCAAAAAACAGGTGGTAATCAGCATTCTAAGATCGAAGATCCAACGTTGATCACACATCTGAACTTGCATCAAACAGCTAAGACGATGGTTGAGACTTGAGCTTCTAAACAGTACAGGCAGTGTACAGGTAGTGTAGTAACGGCACTTGACCTTCTTATCCAACAGTAAATTGCTTGAATCGGTACTTGGCCTTCTCAAGAACTCGTAGCAACCAGAACTTGGCCTTCTCAACAACTACAGCAACCTGGAACCTTGATAGCAGCAACTTGTGTTATCCGGCAATATATACAACGCCGGGTACTGTCAAATTTCTTGCTTTATGGCAAAACTGCAATTTCGACATTTATCGGGCAACGCCGAGTAGTCTCAGAATTCTTTATGTTGATGTCTTGAAAAATGTTGAAATGTTGATATCATGAAGAATGAAGTGGGTAAGGGACCCCGTGTATGCTGGTACCAGACCAAACCAGCTTATGGCCACCAAATGTTGCGTAGCATAATGTGTGTTGCGTATAAATGTTCCGTGGATGATGTCACATTTGCCACACAATGTTGAGGGTGTTATATTTCATCTGCTTTCCAAGGGTATGATAATACTGGCACTTGCAGAGTGGTGTATCACCCTCAGACACCAGGGATGATGAGGCAGAGTAACATGGTGTCTTTAGACTGGTTTAAGTGTGTGACGTAAGGATAGAGTCAGATAGCTACAGTATCATACATGGACGTCACATCAGACCATACAACGTAGAAAGTCAATAAAGCTTTTAACAGCAGTGATGTTTTTTTGGCAATATATATTGTGTACGCCACAATGACAAGATGCATGGACATCGTTATGCAGAAACATCACAGGTATAGTACAACAGTCATTTTATCATCGACGTAGTCAATTCAACAGGAACAGCAGACAGCATCAAAATAATGTAAATCATATGCTTTTTAGGATATCGTAATCAGCTGTACATGTAGTCAGGTAGTAAACTTCCCCTTTCCATAAGAGCTAGTAGATATCAAATGGGAGATTAAATCTAGTCTCCTATATTCGACCTCAACAAGACAGGCATGTCTTTTGAGCGTCACATTATCGTCCTCTATGTTCCTTAAACAGCAAAGGTATCAAACCTAGATCCATCAATAAAGTTCAGGAAGCAAATGGTCCTTAGGACAGGCATCAATCGATGCGTGACAATATAAGTGGATCGTGAGCTGAGCAAACTTGTCATATCATAGACTCTATAATGAGGCAGGCTAGGCAAAAGTCAACATCACAAGATGGCGATAAAGTTGCTCAGCAAAAATATTCAGTTACCTGTTCATCAGGAATTAAATCACATAAATCACATAGGCCTCCAGGCATTTGGAATAACATAGAGATATATCATCTCAAAAAAGGAACAACAATGATGAGGACTCCTTCCTGAATAATATAAGCGAAGACGCTAGCACACCGCTACGTCTCGCCTTACCAGCATTTCTGCTCAGACTGACCTGGGCGGAAATCATTCAAACACTGCCACAAACAAAGACATGCGCAGAACACGCGAATCGAATACAACTCAGCTAACTTACCAACGAAGAATGTTCTACGATGTTCGACTAAAGATTCGAACCTTAAAAGGAAATGAATCTTGAAACATTGCGATTGCCAACTGTTTTCTAAGAACTGGCGATCTGAGCGCTCCGTATATGGACATGACTCAAAATCGTTCACACAAACTATCGGCAACTATACTATCAGACTATTGTCACACGATTAGACAACTAGTAGAAATAAGAAGTGACTACAATTCCATGAGTTACTTCCAATGCATTAAAAAATTAACTATAGTCAGAATGCATGGTCAGAATATATATTCAGAATAAGTTGCGACAAGTTTAGCGCAACAAATACATGAATACATCCAATAATATGTACACCTAGGTGTGATACAACCATTCCCTCTATAATATACCAGGCCCTCTCTGACAAGTGCTATACTAGCTGGTAACATATATCCTAACAATATTGTTATGTTCTTATGATAGGAGTATATGCGAGAAGGACTGTTTGGTTATATCAGGTGGGAGTTATAGGGGACAATAGATTGATGTTAGATGAGACAATAGATTGAGTCCTAACAAGGACTGCTTTGGTTATATTGCAGTTGGTTTTATCTGAGATAATAGACTGAAGTTAAAGAAGACAATAGATTGAGTTATAGGAGACAATAGATTGAGTCCTAACAAGGACTGTTTTGGTTATATTGCAGGTGGTGTGAGATAATAGTTTGAAGTTATAGGAGACAATAGGTTGAGTCCTAACAAGGACTGTTTTGGTTATATTTCAGTTTGGAGTTATCTGAGAAAATAGACTGAATTTATAGGAGACATCAGATTGAAGTATGAGTCCTATTAGTCTTCGTCTATTCAATCATATTAGGAAATACAATCATTGTACCTAATACCCTTAAGATACAATCAGTAACCTGATACGTTCATATTGAAACAATTTATATAAAATATATACAGGTGTAGGTAGTATAATGACACACAACAAATACCAACATTATATACCTGCTGAAGGCCTATTTTCCTAAAGGTTATCGTAAATATATTTACCCTCTAAGATTCAAACAGGCCAGTTTTTGACTCGACTTAGCAAAGCAGGCTGCAGGTCGATGCCCTCAGGTAAGCTATAAATCAAAGCTGACAGCTCCTCTCTTCAGTCGGTCGTCTCTGGCTTCGTGTTTGGGGTTGCGTGTTTAGCATAAAATCTCGCCCGATTATATAGGCAGGTAAAATAACTTCTAATGGTTAAGGAAAGCGTTTGGTTGGTTCCTGGCAGAGCAAGCTGACTGGTTTCCTGCAGTTTCGTCTTTTGCTCGTACAGCCTAATTCTATTCAGTTTTCTTCCGCCATCTTGCGTGAAAAAGATGGCCACGACCCACATCCGAAAAAAACAGGGCTTAAGTTTTTCCTGGCGTAACTTCAGGTAATTTATTCCGGCTCAGCAACTGTGCGTTGATTGGCTGGGGCAAATTTGTATCCCGACATAATGATTTAACAAAGTAGTGGGGTTACACACATTCGTTTCACAACAACGGATAGGCTGGATGAGAGAAACCTATTCACTCCAGAGACATATCTTTCCCTCAACCTATTCACTCCAGAGACATATCTTTCCCTCAACCTACCACCTGTGAAATCTATTTTCTATACATTCTCGTGTATCTGTCAAAATTCACTCTTTATTTAGACGGGCCCAATAAAACACCTTACCTACCGTACACCAAGCGTTAGTGACAGAAAAGGCTAGGATTTTATATATATTGATGAATTCGATATCACTGGCTGTCCTTTCAAATCTGTCTATATTGCTGCCAAGGTAAATAATTATTCCTCTTGTAGGGGTGTCAAAGTCATTACCACAAAGGGACTCACCACTGTAGCTTGTCTGCTTGTATAAACCCTCCACCGAGCAGTCACATGCTCTTGCAGGGTTTGTTTATGTAGAAATTTGTTTTGCATAATGAGATTATCACCCTTATGAATCACGATTATGCTTCAAGTAATTTTATTGCCCAGTATAGTTCCTGGTATTCTCTGATGAGACCACACAAAAAAAAAAACCAACAAAATAGGACTACTACTACACCCTCAGGAATGTTCAAGGGCAGCTACTGAGTGGTAATGAATGGAAGTTGGATATTTCATCATCTAAAAATATTGTCATGGCAACCACCAGTGCAAAATCATGCGGATGCTTGGTGCAGGCTTTCCCGCCAGGTCCAGCTGTAGTGGTGGCTCCTTGCTTTGTAAGGAGCACAAAGCGAAATCGGTTGATTAATTGATTGAATGATTGATTGAATGAATGATTGTTTGAATGATTGATTGATTGATTGAATGTATTAGGTGTTTCCGAATATTGACGAAGAACTTGCTGCATAATATGCAGAAAAAGGGGCAACAAATAGACATGAAACAGAAGAAAAAAAAAATTACTGAAAACTCGGGTTACACGCCCTTTCGCCACGATTACATTTGCGAAGCATATACCACGATGTAATTTTCTTGTTAATATTAACGTGTAATGTTTACTGACACATCGAGTCAGGTACTTTCTAAATAAATTAATGTGGAATTAAACTAAAGACAAAACGACTGTCAAATATTACTCAAAAAAAAAAAGAGAAACATAGACACACAGACAGATAAACAGATAGAAAATTAGATGAATAGATATACAGATAAACCGACAGATAGATAGACAGAGAGACTGACAGACAGGCGGAATAGCAGGCGGATGGACGAACCGACGGATTGATGGACAGACGGCTAGAGAGACAGGACGACCCACCGACGACCTTAAGACAGACATACTACCTAAGAACAGATAGATAGAAAGACAGATAGATACACAGAAACATGATTAGATAGACAGACAGCACGACAGAAAACAGAGAGGTGGGCATAAAGACAGATAGATAGACAGACAGACGGATGCATAGATAGATAGATAGATAGATAGATAGATAGATAGATAGATAGATAGATAGATAGATAGATAGATAGATAGATAGATAGATAGATAGATAGATAGATAGATAGATAGATAGATAGATAGATAGATAGATAGATAGATAGATAGATAGAACGAACTTTATTTTCAAAGGGTTGAGAATTGGGCACGCAGGCCCGTCTAACATTCTGCCCTTCCTTTCGCTCACCTTTCATACCTTTCAATAGCACATGTATTTTTAGCATTATTTAAGCATACAACATTATCGAGGTAAAATAATAACATACATTTGTAACATCCAGACATAATCAAATTTAAGGGGGGGGGGGATTATTAATTAAAATACATTAACAAAAATTAATACCTTAAAAAAAAAAATAAAAAAATTATATAAAAAAAATAAAAAATAAAAACTAACAAACACAATCTAAACCATCCATACAGTAAATAAGACATAATTTGAAACGTAATCAGATAATGGTGGCATATAATAAGAACTCGTGACATTTTGGAAATCTGCTGAATTAGCTGGGACTTCATGTGTTGTCAGCGCATGCGGAAAATGTTCTCACAGGTGAGCAACTTTGAGTCCCAAGCAGATACTGCCACAGGGAGTGAATTGTCGACGCCTCAACTACACGAGATCCAGTTTTATGACCTATGCTTCTTAGGGAGGTAATAGATAGATAGCTAGATAGATAGATAGATAGATAGATAGATAGATAGATAGATAGATAGATAGATAGATAGATAGATAGATAGATAGATAGATAGATAGATAGATAGATAGATAGATAGATAGATAGATAGATAGATAGATAGATAGATAGATAGATAGATAGATAGATAGATAGATAGATAGATAGATAGATAGATAGATAGATAGATAGATAGATAGATAGATAGATAGATAGATAGATAGATAGATAGATAGATAGATAGAGGTAGGTAGGTAGATAGATAGATAGATAGATAGATAGATAGATAGATAGATAGATAGATAGATAGATAGATAGATAGATAGATAGATAGATAGATAGATAGATAGATAGATAGATAGATAGATAGATAGATAGATAGATAGATAGATAGATAGATAGATAGATAGATAGATAGATAGATAGATAGATAGATAGATAGATAGAACGAACTTTATTTTCAAAGGGTTAAGAACTGGGCACGCAGGCCCTCTGACATTCTGCCCTTCCTCTCTCTCTAATCATGTATACTACTGTATATCCTTTCATCCTCACATTTACTTTAAGCATAATTAAGGCATTTATCATTATAGAAGTAATATTACATTTGCAATAATCATCATAATTAAAGTACGTTAAAAAATAATAATAATAAGAATAATGAATTTAAAAAAATAAAATAAAAAATAAAAACAACAAAAAAAAAAAAAAAAACAACAAGACATAAAAATCGAATTCTTCATACAGTAAATTAGTGATTTGAGACATATTCAGAGGTATGTTATAAGAACTCATGAAATTTTCAAACGGTGTGCAACTGAATGACTCAGGGACTTTTTTTAGGTTCACCAAGATGAGGTGGGGTAAACAGTTACTTTCCTCGCTGTCTTTGCGTCGCAAACCCAAGACCAGAATCAGACTAGGTAGACATATACGAAAGCAATTAATTTGCGAAGGGTTGAAAATTGGTCACAGTCCCCTCTTGCATTCTTCCTTCCTCTTGCTCATCTGTTATTACTGTTACTCAAACATTCTCCAGCGTACTGAAAGTATTAATGTAAGGGCAGTGCAACATTACAAGGAAGTATAACAGCATACATTAACAGTACCTGATCATAAAATTAAGAATAGATAGATAGATAGATAGATAGATAGATAGATAGATAGATAGATAGATAGATAGATAGATAGATAGATAGATAGCTAGATAGCTAGATAGATAGATAGATAGATAGATAGATAGATAGATAGATAGATAGATAGATAGATAGATAGATAGATAGATAGATAGATAGATAGATAGATAGATAGATAGATATACGATCTGAAGAGCAAGACCCTAACCTGACCGGATACTGGAATCAAGTAACACCTGCAGTCTTAAATTCCAGGTAAAACAAAAACAAGTGTCAGATTTAAACATCTATCTGTTACGTCATTTTTAAGACATTTACTTAAATCTGTAAGCATTTTAAATTGTATTTTTATGGGACATTAATACCATAACCACCTGCGTTATGTTTATTAATTGTTATATGGTTCTTTTTGAAGTGCCATACCTATTGGCGTATGAGATCATGTCTCTCCACAACTTCCTGTCTCCAGTACAATTTATCAATTCTTCTGTTGACCTCCTTCCATGCTACGATGATAAACTGTGTCCAGCATTTGCTCTCTTTGTCTTCCCATATCTCTTTTTCCTTCAATCTTACCTGTTGTTATGATATATTCCAGCTTTCCTCTTCTCATAAGATCCCTCTCCCCCCCCCCCCCCCCCCCCCCCCCCAAAAAAAAAGAGAAAAAACCCAAAAAAACGTGGATTGCTTCTTACTAACTTATACAATAAGTTTCCTTTGCGCATTGGCCTCTTTCAAGACATCCTCATTGCTCTTTTTTGGCTGTCAATTGTATTTTTAACATTCTTCTGTGAAACATCATCTCTGTGGCCTCCAGTGCTTTCCTTACTTGTTTACTAACTGTCCATGACTCACTCCCATATGTCAGGATTGGTTCTATATAACAATGAAGAACTATCTTTCTTACTTCCATTGACAAAGAACAGTTGCATAAAATACTCTTCATTTTATAGAATGCTGTTTTTGCCTGAGCTATCCCACTCTTCACTTCTGAGAGTCTTTTTCCATCCGTTGTTATCAATAATGGTTACACATCTTGAAATTACATCATCCATGTCACTGCTTCTAAAACGTCTTTAAACCGCGAGTCCGGAGTTAAGTGTTCCCAATGTTCCAAGGAGAAGTCTATATCTGGGCTATAACTGCGTGCGTTCAAGAATATTTGTACATAACACAGTACTTACTGTTGCGTCATGGCATAATTTTTAATAGTATATTATGAACACATAAGGTTATCTGAATGGACTTTATCGCATGAAAATTATTCTTGGAGAATTCTGGTGCTATTTGTAAATTTTACTATTATTTTGTACTCTATAAAATAATACGACAAGAACACACATGCAAATCGCTAAAGTAGAACTGATGACAAGAACACACATGCAGATCGCTAAAGTAGAACTGATGACAAGAACACACATGCAGATCGCTGAAGTAGAACTGATGACAAAAACACACATGCAGATCGCTAAAGTAGAACTGATGACAAGAACACACAAGCAGATCGCTAAAGTAGAACTGATGACAAGAACACACAAGCAGATCGCTAAAGTAGAACTGATTACAAGAACACACAAGCAGATCGCTAAAGTAGAACTGATGACAAGAACACACATGCAGATCGCTAAAGTAGAACTGATGACAAGAACCAGGCAAGTGTCAGTTGAGGTAGAGATATGAATAAGACACTAAAGATGCATAGGACATACACTTAGGAAACCTACTGATAATATGACGTGATAGTTCTTGGTCTGGAAATCCACGGGTAAAAGAGAAGAGGGATAACATCGAAAAGCACTTGGAGAAGAGAACTGCTGGTTGAAACGAAAGGTATTAAGGGACATGGAAAGACTTTGAGCTGATGGCACAGGATATGAGAACTTTGTATACGGTTTTTGGTAATCTTTACCTTTAGTGCCGTCGAGTATGTGTAACATGTGTATTTTCGTACCAGTTAGAGTTAGGGTTGGGGTTAATAAATGGAGATGAAAAGAAGCCCAGTTCAACACAAAAATCAGAATATCCAAGGGTTAACCCTAACCCCACCCCTAACCTCAACCCTAACCCTAACTCAATACACATATTATACATACTCGACGGCGCTGAAGGTAAAGATTACCCGGTTTTTGAAGACCTATGCGCCTTAGGAAGCTAAAGGGTAGAAATGATCATAGATGTGTTTGTCAAAGTTTATTCGTACGTGCTTGATGTACCGTTATGGCGAATTTTTTTAACATTATATTTTGGGATTAGGGGTCTTACAATATGACATTACGCAGTGAGGAGGGAGGGGGAAAAATAAAGATTGTGTGTGACGATAGACGGAGCGGCGGAGTTTGGACAAATGTAACGTCACATAAAAATATACGAGTCACACTCGCTTCTTTCATAAATGATTTTTCTATTTATATCCACAACAGGTAACTTTAATCGGCAATAGTTAACATTTATCCGCAATAGTTAACATTTAATCGCAGTAGTTAACTTTTATTCGCAATAGTTAACAACACCCTCGTGGCCGACTTATATAAATATCACTATCTCAGCTGAAATATCGGATAATTGTAATAACCGTCAACTGGTGTAGATTAATTTTTTTAAAATTATATATTTATTCTTTAAATAATGTAATACGCGCCTTAAAAAACAAAATGCAGACTAAATAAAACTGTACTGTGTAAAGTTAGATTAAAAAATTAAAAAACAACAAGTTATCACTATCGCGACAACAGTCTGATGATATCAAAGTCACACATACGTTCAGCAAGGTGAATCAACAGGTGTAAACGTTTACAATCAGTGTGTGTGTACATGCGTGTGTGTGAGTGGGAAAAGAGGGGGGGGGGGGTTAATAATACGTATGCATTTTGATGCGTATGGTAAAGGTTGGGCCATGTCTCGTGCTGGGACGCAGCACATAAAAGGGACAATTTGTGGGAAAGTCTGATTAATTAAACACTGTTTTACTTCAGAGATTATTTTGTTTGCACTACTTAACGTAACTTAACATGTCTGCCGACGAACTGGCTCGTCCGTACAAAACTGCAAGTAGATGCAAGTCGAAATGCACATAACTGATGAGAAATCACAGCTAGTTGGTGTGAAATAACACAGGGAGATTAACAAAGATGATGAGAATAAATTCAGGAAACGATAACTTTATAGTACTTGAAATCACATCACTACAAGATGTAGATTCATACATATACCTTGTCTGCTGTCGTGGTTGAGTAATGTGTAGAGTATTTGTCGAGTTGGACAACAGTAGTGAAATCGACAAGGGATAGTGGACTGACAGAGTTATAGATTACACACACAGACAGGTGTAAATAGGAGATGGACCTGAGACAACCTGGAAGAAGATTTATCCAAATGATCTCTCTCTCCAAGCCTCAACCCACTTTTACTGTCTAAGCACCTCCTGCTCTCACTCTTTTCTCTTATCAAACACAGAGATTATAGTAAAGAGCTAAAACAAGTTAATTATGGATGGAAGGGTCATGAACAGCGCATTAATAAATGTGTAAACTTTATTAAATGAAGAAGCATGTATGAAAATAATGCATTTCATCACCAACAACATAAAATTACATCAATAATCAAAATAATCATCAATAGTCATCAATAATCATCAATAACCACAATAATGCAAATACACACCCACAAACACACACACCACCAACACTCATAAAACCTGTAGAACACGGAGAGATAAATAAATCGAGTGTCAGTCCGTCCGCTTTCGGGGACCAGATGAACTAGCTCCAGTAAGTGGTTTTTTTCGTACATATCCTCCATGGGTGATGGAATTAACCTGAATAAAATCACTGTATAGGCGCTATCGTTGGTGACTCCTCCCTACTTGCGCGAGGTGGGCTGGAAGAC